>QOCX01004663.1:0-14239 GCA_005959815.1 Sarcophaga bullata | reverse complement strand
CAAACAATTGTGTTTTTGAGTATTACCGTTATTGTTCGTTCTTTGACATTATTTACATGCTATCGATAGTCATGTCAAAGTATATCTCTAGGATTATTGCAGGCAAATAAAAAAGAGAGCCTATGTATGTAGTTAATATAGAGGTGAGCTGAGTGAGTAATAAATTTGTGCCACTCATCGTTTCTATGGCATTTTTGTTTTTGTTTTTGTTTAGAATGTAAAGCGGTGTGCAAAGTTTTTGCAACACAATGAAAATGAAAAGTGTTCATACAATTTGTAAAATGTTATTGTAATTTTAAATCGTAAAATGTAAAATTATAGTGCATTGCAAAAGTGTTCGTACATATAGATGGTATGTCACTTCTAAAATAAAACCAATTTCAAGCATTCCTGAGGCAAATGCTTATGGGATATTAAAAGTTGATCGTGAACGACAATAATGAAGCCGCCATAGTCTAGTAGGTAGTGTGTTCGCTCATTAGACATAAGACCACGGTTCAAATACCAGGTCAGACCAGACACCAAAAACGAAATATGAAAGGTTATTTCTTCGGCGACTTCCTCTCAGCAGATTTCTGGCATAAACTCTGTAAGTAAATAAAATTGCCATGAAAAGTTTCTCAAAAAAATCTGTCGTTCGGAGTCGACTTTAAACTGTAGGTCCCGCCACTTATGTATAAAATTAGCACACACAACATAAGTGATGTGAGAAGCAAGGCCGTAATCCTGACTGAAAGGGTTGTAATGGCCAATTATGTATGTGAATGACAATAATACAGGAAAAAGATCACGGGTAAAGCAACGTAAAGCTCCTTAGGTGGTGGCAAAGCCAAAATGGACATCATTAAAGATAATGCAGTGTACCTTATGGAAAAAAAAGGAAATATTTCATCATGAACTTTTACAATCTGGTAGACGAATGATTCTAATCTCTTTTTTCAGTAATTAAGGTGATTGAAGCCAACAATTCAGTTAAAAAGGCCAGAATTGGTTAAAAATTTAAAAAAGGTGTTGCGTGCTGTCAATCGCCTGAAACTAATACTCTACAAGACGCTCATCCTACCCGTGCTTCTTTATGGCGCAGAGGCATGGACCTTATTAAGCACCGATGCAGCAGCCTTGAGAGTATTCGAGAGAAAAGTCTTACGTAAGATCTTCGGTCCAGTGCGAGTTGGCGAAGATTTCCGCATCCGATACAACAGTGAGCTGTATGAGCTCCTCAACGACATGGACGTTGCGCAGCGTATTAATATCCAGCGGCTGCGCTGGCTCGGCCATGTCGTTCGACGGGTATTTGATGCGGGCATCTGCGGAAGTCGGCAAAGAGGACGACCTTGTATCCGTTGGAAGGACCAAATCGAGGAAGCCCTGTCATCGATTGGTGTGACCAACTGGCGTAGGCGCGCAAGAAGCATAGGCGCCTGGAAGGATGTGTTGCGCCAGGCTGAAATCCGTTAATCGAGTTGTTACGGCCAATTAAGTAAGTTCCGTGCTGTCATGATAACAACGGACTACACAGTTCTTTGATGTGTTGGTGGGAACTGAGAGAGTTTCGCTGAAAAATTTTGATACATCTGCCATATAGCTCGGATTTCGGCCTTTCAGATTTCAGGTCTTTCTTTGCAAATCTTTTGTAAGAGTGTATAATAAAGTGCCGCAGATAATTGGATCAGGTTTTCGTTTAGAAAATTCAGAAATTCTATGTTGATAACGTTGCTAAAATGTTATTGCTTAAAATGCCACTGATTTACTTCCATAAAGCCCGATCCAAATATAAAAAAAATTATTTTTTTATCTTAATTTAGCCGAACATCCCATTATTATTATGCGCTAAAAGCTGATTAATTATAAAATTTCGAAATATTCTTCTGTACGATTACTTTGCACCATCACTGTACATGCCGGTATACATGTATATTTATTAATATAAATAAATAAATACCCAACAATATAAATAAATATAAAAGACAATAGTATTACTTAAGATATACAGACAAAGAAAGAGAGAGAGACACACATACAAAAGTATGCAGACATATTTATACAGGATAAATCAATATACTCGATCAAATTGTAGAAATAACTTCAGCGATTTGGATTTCCTTATTCATTCAGTAAAATTTTGTATTTTGAAATATAAAAACAGTTTTTATTGACATCAAATTGAGCAGAAAATAATGCGTGTGTGTTTAATTTGTGCATTAACTCTCGTGGGAGACTGTTTTTGGGGGCAGAATGATGAGAGCATGTATCTATCTGCTGTTCAATACTCTGCTCAACATGCAAATTCGAACAGTTTTCGTTTGGCGTTTAGCGTTTAGCGTCTGTCGTTTGTTTAAGGTTTGTTTGTTTTTTTTTTTACATTTGAATTCGATTGAAATATGCTCATTTGAAATTGTCGCGAAAAGGTATAAGTTTTGTGTGTTTTTGTTGTTTATTTATTGAAATACCTGAACATCGACCAGACAATAGAGAGAGCAAGAGTGTGAGAGAGAGAGAGAGAAGGCAAAACAAAATTTTGAATGTCAAGTTCAGTGTTTTTCGGCAGTTCAATGAGTTCGTTTAGACGGTTACAGCTTTAAAATTTAAATTAAAATATTAGGAGGCATAGAAACAAGAAATTTGAAATAAAATCAAGAAAAATTAAAAAAAAAATCAAGAAGAAATAAATAAAAAGAAATGAAAGAGTTATAAAATTATTGTAAAAATTACTTGTACGAATGTGTGTGTATGTGTGTATGTATGTGTATAGAAACATGATGGTGCTTTAAATTGTGCCTTTTTGAAGCTGTTGACGTATCCAAAGAGAGCCAGACGCTGCGAGAAGAATCATTTTAAATTGGCGCTGATTTTATTTGTTAACATTTTTTTTACAAGGCAATTAATCGACGACAACGACAACAACGACGAAATATTGTATGTGTAAAGTAAAAATTGACTTGCAATTTCCAATTGCAATTTGTAATTGCAATTTGTAAGAGGAACACAATTGCAACGGCATATAACAGCAGAGCACATGTGATTCCAGTTAATATAGATAGACTTTCTAAATATCATTCATTCATTCGTATATTCATTCTGTTCAATAAGTTTCATTTTGTACGGAACAAAAAACAATTAAAAAAAAAACTGAAAAAAAACAGAACAAAATTAATAAAAAAAAATAAAAAAAAAATTGTGTAGAATAAAATGAAAAATGCATTAAATTAAGGCCATTAGCCAAGTGGTGTATACAATATTAAATTGTGCAACCAGTCCCTAGCAAAAAGTCATTACAAACGGTTCGCGACAGGCTCGCAGTTAGCAAAGAAACGAAATTTTTTTTTTTTTGTTATTTTTTTTTTAACCAATTAATGGTCCTTACAATTAATATCCTTCAAATTGTAGTTTGAGTGTTTAAAGTGCCAAGAAAAAAAAATAGAAATTTAAACGCCTATACGCGTGCCTTAAACGTGTCTACCTTGCAACACTTGCCACTTGTGCTAAATTCCATGTATTATAGCATATTAAAACGGAAATTTTTTTTGTTTTACAAATTTAATACAGGATTATACAACAACAACAACATTGCTCTTCTCTATTTTGTTTAATTACTAACTAAACAAACAAATAAAGTTTACCAATAACACGACACCATCAATATAGTATCTACACTTGCAAGCGATTTTAATTAATAAATATTGTGTGTGTAGCCAACCAACCAATCAACCACCCTTCCTCGAATTATTAACGAATTATTATTGCAGAAAATATAAAAAAAATAAAATAAAATAAAGAAATTGAGTCTCATAATTACCCATATTGCTAGCATAAATTCAATTAATAACAAGTGGTTCGAATGTAAAAACAGATTCTCCATACGCATTATTAATTACAACAACAACAGTACCTCTCTCTCTCTCTCTCTCACTCTCTACACTCCTCACATACTCACCTGCCTAAAGAGTAGTTCAAAATTCTCGGATTATGTCATCGAAGGCATAGTGATAAGATTAAATTTCAAAATGTCAAACACAAAACCAAGCACACCCACAATAACGAAGGGTCTCAATAGCAACAGAGCCGCAGCAGCAACAGCAACAGCAAGGCCAGTAAAAAAGAAAAGCCTTTGGGTGAACGCCGCAAAGCCGTATTGCGCCAGGAATTAATGGTTTTCCTTGGCAACACCGGCGTCATGGGTGCCGGCATGGCAGTGGCCTTACCCTCTGTCACCTTGGGCCAGCTAAGCGATGAAAACGAGGATTTTCATCTGTCTGAAGAGGAGGCCAGTTGGTTTTGTATGCTAGTATTTATATGTGCTATTTTTGTAACCACAAATGTAAAATAATTCATATTGAAATTTGTTCCTTATGCAACAGCTTCCATCAATACAATGGCCTGTCCTTTGGGTGGTCTCCTAGTGGGTTATCTATTGGATCGTATTGGCCGTAAAAATACAATTGTCATCACTGATATCTGTGGTGTACTTGGTTGGGCTCTACTAGCGGCGGCACCTCTGCATCAAGAACGTTCTGCAATATTTATACAAATATTGGTGGCTCGTTTTCTCTCAGGTACATTGTATTGGCATTAACATACATACATACATACGTCCATCACATTAAAACGATTCACGATTATTATGCAGGTATTATGATCGGTTTGTGTGTTTCACCGGTTGGCGTATATTCCGCTGAAATAAGTTTGCCACGCATTAGAGGAAGACTGATATTGGGTACTTCGATTGCAATAGCAGCTGGTATATTATTCATGTATGTTCTCGGCTACTTTATAAGGGTACGAAGGGATGGTATTCCTTAACACTTAGTATACGTTAAATATATAAAGTTTTCTTTATAGACGGACTGGCAATTGATTGCAATTATATCCACCATCTATCAAATATTCTCGACCATATNNGCCTTACCTTTGCCGGAGACACCAAGTTGGCTAATGCAAAAGGGTTATGCTGAGAAGGCTAGAAGATCGCTGAAATATTTTCGTGGCTTAAATAAAAATGGTGAATGACCTTCTTTTTCAATCAGTAAAGAGAAGGATTAACTTTCTAAAATCTTTTCAGATGTCTCCTACGTGGAGGAATTCGAGAATGAGTTAAGCCAAATCAAAAGAACATCGGATCAGAGCCGTAATTCGGCAGAAAGCGAATCACTTTTGCAGGCTGTTAAAGCTCCAGAGGTTTACAAGCCATTGTTATTAATGATTGGCTTCTTTGGCTTTCAACAGTGCTCGGGAGTAGTAGTAGTGGTTGTGTACGCTGTTCAAATAGCCACCCTAGCGGGTGTTTCAATGGATCCCAGACTGTGTGCTGTATTGGTAGGAGTAGCGCGCATAATCACCACTTTCTTTATGAGCACAATATTTGAACGTTGGGGTCGCCGGCCTGCAGGAGTGATCTCAGCTTCGGGCATGACAATTTGTATGTTCCTTTTGGCCGCTGCCCGCTGGTTTCCCGATGAATTTAGTCATGTTGCCATACTGCCAGCCGTTTGCATATGGCTGCACATTGTGTTCTCCACTATGGGTCTCTTAACGTTGCCTTTTTTCATGATCTCCGAAGTGTTTCCACAACGAGTGCGTGGCAGTTGTTCTGGCCTATCAGTAAGCTGTGGTCTACTCATATCATTTGCTGTCATTAAACTGTATCCAGCCATGGAATCCGCCATGGGTACGGCTAATCTATTTGCTTTCTATGGCATGGTTTCCTTGGTGGCGATACCTTTTATATTCTTCCTTATGCCAGAGACTAGGGGACGAACTTTATTGGAAATTGAAGAATATTTCAAGACTGGTCGCATGCCCGCGCCCAATGAAGGCAGTCTTATGCGCCCGGCAAAGAGACACAGCAATGAAGGGCTGATGAGTCTATGGAGTCTTTCATAAAGCCATAGGAAGGAACTAGAACCATACAGTTGATGATGCATGTACAATACTTAAGGGATGTCAATTGATTCCAACGATTAACTTTTAACATAAAAATGTAGTCTGTGATTAAAACAAATACAAAAACAACCTCAACAAAAGAAAACTTAAAATTAAAACTTAAAACAATGTTGCCATGAATAAGTAACGCAAACTAAACTTAAAAGTACAATATTTTTTCAATTAGTTAAGTGAGTTGTATGACACATTATTACATACATACAGATATGTACTTATATTTATAATATATATTGATTGTATTAAATTAATTAATTAATGTATTGTTATTTAGTCAATAATTAAGAAAAATATAACAACAACACAAGCCTATAATTTAATTTTCAATTTCAATTTGATTCAAGTCACTCACGGGGTACTACCAGCTACTACTACACGATCTATCATCTATCATCAGCTGCACTGCATTGCCTTATCTTGCATTATCAAAGTGGATTCTGTGGCTCTGTAACAAAAAAAAAAAAAAGCAGGCGAGCAGGCAACTGCTGTTGAATCTTCGTTAAACTGTGTCATTTGCATCCGCAAACATGGTGATGCAGAAGATGACGTGATTCATTCTCATAATAAATATGCGTGAATAATTTTATTATGATTTGCTTTTGTTTCTTTTGAAAATAATAAATGATAAGAAAGTATAATATTTAAACAAGAATAAATATTTAAAATACAGTCGTTAATTACATAAGCGGTAAAGATTACAAATGAAATTAAGTTAGGTTAGGTTAGTTCACAGGCTTTGAATGGTAAGGTTCCACTTAAGCTAAGTAACCATAATTAAGAATACAAAACGGTGGTAAAACAGTACCCTATAGAGACTCTAAATGAAAACTTTCAATTCAATTTTTATTTGAGAAAGTTCAGGGAAAGATTGCACGAAAGAAGAGCTCTAGAACCTTCCTCTTGTATTGTGATTCACATTTCATGCCGAAGTCTTTCGAGGGAATGTCAAGTCTAAAGCCATGGCTTTCAATAATATTCCTTTAGGATGTTGTACAATGGGTCAACTGGACCTCCGGGTACTGTACTTGTCTCAATTGGCAAGTACACGTTCTCTAACCTAAACTAACCTAATAAAATGTAAAACATCCTCCCTATTAAAGGGGATTTTTAGACGGTCCAACAAGTCATACGACATGTCAAATGTATCGTGTAAACTCAATGTAATAAAGAGCGTACGCAATTGAAATAAAAAAGTCGTACAGCGCTCTTCCTATTTTATAAATTTCGAAAATCATTACGCTTTCATTAGGTCCGGCAGGCATTCTTTCATTTTACGTAGATTTGGTAATTTTATTAACCGGCAAAAAAGATCTGCCGGAAGATGTTTCTCACCTTTTTAAGATATGAACTGAATTGAAAGAAGCGTGTTTAAGCTCCTTTTTAAAATACAGACGGAATTCTGTAATATTTTCTCTTCGACTTTTTGCATTACGTACGTACATATCATGTAAATTGTCCTTTTTATTGCTCACTAATGTTTACTGCAAGCCATTAAAAGAAAAATCAATTTGGCAGCATTTAAGACACCCTGTGTTGTATTGAGTAACTTAGTGGTGGTAATACAAACTAACAGTGTGTTTAAATACTCTGCAGGGAATACAGCAGTGCAATAGAACAGTTTAGCAATACAACGGCTTATCATATGATAACAACAGATAAGGTCGATAGTGTGGTTTTTATTTCGAATAACGTTGTGGTGAATAACAAGTTACCATGCAAAAGGCACATGGGAAGAGTATTTTTTTAATTAAGAGAAGAAAAATAAACAAAATTTCGTTGTAGTGAAGAGGCCAAAAAAAAAACTGTGTTGTATTGTTAATGTGCGTAAAACAACTGCACTGTGTGAGGAGTGGTGATAATTTGAAGTAGAGACCCCAAAAACTAAAACTATAGGGTTTGGGAGAGAAAAGTGTGAGAAAAGTTAAGAGTTTTTAAAGGCTTTTTGTGGAGTGTTTCCAGCACGCAGAGACTAGATGTGAAACTGACGTGAACAAATTTTTGTGGATACACTCCCCAACTGGAAAACAGTCTACGTAAAGGTACCGAAATGCTTTCGAGAATACTTATGCATGTAAAGGAAAACAGTTTCATTAGCTAGTTAGGTTGATTGAATGTCCGAAGTGTACATATATTCAAAAGAAGACCGGTCCCGGCAGCAATCAACTGAGAAGCAATAACAAAATCGCTTTCATAGTTTTCAAAACATCCCTAGTATTTAAAGGAAGTTTCTTTAAGTCTCTCTAGATCTAAAATTTTTTCTATATACACACCAAAAAGCCTTCTCTTAAAAACTGAAATAGAGAACATGCAAGTAAGAGATAACATAACCAATTCAAACATGAGTGTAACAAACCAACATGACGTTTCATCAATATAGTTAGTGTAACAAGGGCGCATTTAATAGATCCACTGAACATGCAACCATGAAAGCGTTGCTAATTAAAATTTGAATGCCTAATGCTGCATAGATTGGAAATAAAATTGTGGTTAAACATGATGGATGCTTTATATCCGTCAACTACGTCCACTAGTTGTTGTTAAATGTTGTCGGGTACGCATTACTTCCTTAACAAGTGTTATTTTAATGATTGTTTAAGAGCCACGTATGAAACTAATCTCCTTTCTAGCGTTAATTCTCTTTTTTTCGGCCCCCACTATTAACGAAAAATCATTTTAACGCAATTTTTCTTCAATGAAACAGCAATTGCACCTGCCTGTACATCTATTGTGTTGCAAGGAAAGCAAATTAAACATCCTTACCCGCATTGTTTGAGGACCAAAGAAAGAAAAAAAAAGAGAAAATCGCCCGCGCCAAAACTAAAGAGAAATCCCGAGTAAATGTTATTGCAACATCAATTTTTGTGGACAAGTGCCAATCATTATTATTGTTGTTGTTATCAATCGAAAAAAAAACCAAAACACCGGTCCTTTAAACAACGCCCCTTCTTTCAAAACTCCTGGCAATTAAGGTTGAGTGTTGTTCAACTCTCTTACAAACGCGCATTGTTTTTTGTGTGTTTCTTTACAAAAATAATGTCTCTTTGGAAAATAACAGTCCTGTGTCCTTTTGCAAATGTTCTTCTTCTTCTTCTGATATGATCATCTAAACGTGTGTGTGTGTGCAGAGAAGAAAATAAGAATAAGAGTCCTGACAATAAATACTTCCTTTAGGCCAATACTTTTTCTTCTTCTTTCGCCTTTCTAAATGTGTCCGCTTTCATAATGGAATTATAATTATAGGTGTTGCGGCGCTCTCATTAACCACATTAACCATCAGCAACCATCATCAACCACATCAACCAGGCCTCATCATCATCGTCGACTCAACCAAAAAGTGCAGCCAATTTTTGTAAATTTCTTCCTTACCGTTTGACAGGCGCATAAGAAAGAATTTACCGTTTACCAGCAAAGGGGACACACGGCACGTGCTTTTTTTTTTGTGCGGGTAATCTTTCAATGTGAATCTCCTTCTCTTGCAAAATATTTAATTCATGTTCCCTGTCCTGTGTGCATGTTAAACATGTATTTTAGATGTCAAATTAATGTGATCAAAACATAAAGAAATTAGCGATGAATTTAAGTCAACATTAACGATGCAAATTGCATTCGCAATTTATTTTGTTTGCTTTTGCATGGGGAAAACAAAAAGAGCTCTTAGTTGGACAGAAAAATTTATGAAAAGTTTTAAGAGTTTCATTTCGATTTCGTGCAGTTGTGCAGCATTGCTACATGACGAACAGTTACAGAATGAGAAGAAAAACGTGTGAAAAAACAAAAGACTTAAGCAACAAACTTTTTTTTAAATAAAAATTTGTATTTCTGATCGATTCTGTTATGCCCTTTCGATGACGTGTCCTTCCAACTACTGAAATATACGCACTGTCTGAATAACATCACGAATTGCCGACCTCCTTCTAGAGGAAGAGAATTTTCTTAATGCCTTTATAGAACTTATGGCTTATGGGAGATCGCACACCGACCAGCTTATTAAATAGACACCAAGGAGTAGAATACACATCTCTAGCTGTTGTTTATTGATTACGAAAAAAACACCACATCGCCCGACGGCTTGTAGAAGATTCTTTGAGGAAAATGTACTCCTGACAAGATAGTTTGTCGTATAGGTATACCTAACAGAGACGCGCTGGTCTTAGATTCGCTTTAGATTAGATTAGGCCATATTCCCAGCGGCCAATATATTCGGCTCGAATCCAATAGGATCCAATTGCAGCACTCAGCTAATATTACCTGATCATCCTGATTGTTTTTGAAGCTTTGGATTTTATTTAAAACACCTTTGGCTAGCCACTTTCTGTTACAAAGTTCTTGGTCATGATCGCCGTAGTCTAGTGTGGAGTGCCTTGGCTTGGTTGCGAACTAAGATTTCAGACAACATTCTGATTTTCTAAAATTCAGAGACTTTTTCCATTTCATATTTAATTTCTTGCAGTTTAGGTAAAAGGAACAAGCAACCCAAGCGTCACTGGATAGTTAAGGATATCAGTCGAATCACTCAGCTCAATTGTGCCTTGAAATGGACATTCCTGGCTTACAGCTTTCATGTCTGTGTGTAGATAAAACTACGAGAGACAAAGAGAGATACAAGAGAGTACTGCCTTAGTGTTCACAGCATTGGCAGCCATCTGCAATGGCTGCATAGCTTACATAAGCCCTATAAGTTCCCTTAGGTATACCAATTCCGCCGATTCAACTTTAACTCCTGGCTTTTCCCATTTCCATGCTGGCAGTTTTACGATGGCATGGACTTTATTCAATTTCTGTCAATAAACTTGAATAGCCCAAGGTTCTTTCGAACACAGAGACGTTCTATAGTCTAGCTTCCTCCTTTTCCTTGTCATACCAGCTACTGCAGAAGTCGTTGTAAGATATTTCCAGCCTTTGGGCGTGTGTACCCAAGTACCCAAAGTCCCAATATAACTGCTGTTAGGTTCCTAAGCCTCTACAGAGATTGTACAGAGATTTCTCTCCCCTAAGCAAGTGTGTTCATTGATTCCATCTTTGCTTTACAAACGAGTAAAGTGTGTGTAAGAGCAACTGTTCTCTCCTCTTCAGAGGAATACCAATCTCCGGTATGAATTCATTCAAAGTTTCTGTTGTACTAGGTACCGTGTTCAGGATTCTATATTCTCTCCTCGCTATGCCCACTTGGAATTCTTAGGCAATCTTAGATGTGTTGTGCATACTCTCAAGGGGTTTAATGGATCCTTTAATGTCAGCACAATTTCGCACAATGGCAGTGACTGTTTCAGTCCGAAGACTGCAGCAGTTATTGAGTAGTTTAAGGGATAATTCCAGATACAACTGTTCCGAAAATATTCCACAACCGATTTTGTCAAAACAAAAAGTTTGCCTTGCTCGACGACTTTCGGACGCTTAAAAACGGGTTGCATTCCCAATGTGGTTGAAGAAGACGACTTAACCAGTTTATTTGGATTGGCCACAGAAGAGATTGGACGTCGGTGTTGTGAAAGCTGCACTTCATTGGAATGCTCAGCTTCACCAATTTGCTGGAAGATCTCCCATAAAATGGACAAGAGGTTTAAAACGAGGATAAGATAACTTGCGATTAAATCAGGAGACTTGTAGTTGCTAGACGATGAATAAGGAAAGTGTTCGTTGTCTTCCTATGTACAGGGACTTCCTATTCTCTTTTACACAGCCTGACCATTTCGAATTTTATTTCTTTTATAAACTTTAACTGCTAAAACTTAAATTTTTTATGTTTGTTCCTCCCCCCCCCATAGGTTTCATGTAGAGTTGGAGAGGCGCACCTGATTGAAATCAATTTTAAATATCAAATGCAGTAGTTGTTTATCATATGCGTTAAACTAAGTTCAGCTTCTGAAATCAAACAAATTAAATTTAAAAAAATATGCCATCCATGCCATGCCATGCCATATGCCTTGGCATACATGTTCATGTTCAAGCCAAAGATACTTTCTGTGCGTATGTACGCACATGTGTATGTTTGTTTGTAACCAAGATGAGCATATAAAATGAAATGAAAAGAATAATAAAAATTAACTTCAGGCGACTATTAACACATAAAACACATTCAACGATTAAGCGATCGAAAAACTATTTCAATTTAAATGGACCCCGATGGTTAACACAAACTCTCTTTTTGTTTGTAGCCCCATAAGCGAGGCTTAAAGCTGGATAACACATTTGATACGATATGAGCATAAAGACAGGTCATCACATTGCCACCAACACCACGGCCACTGCCACTCCACTCATCTCATAATGAGAATGTCATCAGCATCATCATCATCATCATTATCATCATCATTATCATCATTGGCATTCACAGAAATTAGGCAGTCAAGTCCGATAGTCAGTCACTTAGTCTCAGTTATAGAAACTAAACGCAACACAATGAGTGTTGCATGACTGACTGTCGAAGTATTTTTGCTTTTTTTTCTTTTTTTTTTGGTTTTTCATTAGTTGGTGGCAAGTAGGGGCATCGTAAAAATCTCAGCCTACAAGATGTTAATGAGTTAAACGAGTAAGTAAGTATGATGGCCTTTGAAATACCAAAAGTACTACGATCATGATGATGATCATTATGATGATACTTTTAATATGGTTTTTTGATTTTTATATCTATTTCTGTGCTCCTTTTTTATGCCTTTATGCGTCCATATGCATGTCTCAACGTATGTATGTCTGTCTGTGAGTCGAGTTAAACGTTCTTTTTGGGATAAAAAAAAAGAAAACCAAAAAGTATCGTTAAGACGCGGGTAATTTTATTATTTAAAGTGTTGTTCATTGCTATGGCAACACATCTAATGGCTCCATAAAAATCATGTTGAAAGATATAAAGAATTTGGGGAATAAAATGGGAATTAAAAACAAAAACAAAAACAAACCAAAAGCAACTAAAGCCACCTCGCTTTACATTAAAAGTCTTGCTTTAAATCAAGATAAATTCGAATTACATACGAAGTAAACGTTCTCGTTCTCGTTCTCGAAGTAAAATGTAATCATTATTCATTCAATTGTTATAAAAAAAAACTACATTAAAATAGTGGAGGGAGAGAGAGAGTATGAGGAGTTAATTTGCTTTTATTTCTTCCCTAGAATTTACATGACAACTCATTTTTCTTAAATACTTGTGTCTTAAATTTTTTTTTTAGCAATTTAATTGAGAACAAGTGCGCCTCAATCAACACAATACAATCACTTAATCTTTAGGCCATATGTAGATGGCAACCCCATTATTCTAGAATTATCTGCTTTTCGTAAGTAATACTATTGTAGGCTAATGCTTTACACCACTGACATGCACTTTTGACTGACAATCTCTAGAACTCTTTAAAAAATGTCACAAAGAAGTTGTTAAAAATTTTCTTCAGCCAACAGAACTGTATTTGATAATGACATGTGCGGTAAGGAAGTATTTTTACTTGAAAATCTGTTTCTTAGCAGTCAAATAACTGTGGACAGCGGCACTAGGAAGTACATAGATGACAGTGTCTTCAAAGCATAGGGGAAGTTTACAAGCCTACGTAGAACATGGTTGTATTTGAGATTATCGAATGCAACAAAAGTTCCCTAATAGGACCACCAAAATCTAAAGCCTTATAAATTGCTCTTTGTGGTACTTACTTACCCATTTTATTGGCCAATTTTACAGTCTGTAAGCTGACAGCGTTCATGTTGCGTACTTCAATTTTATCCATGAGTAATGGAGGGGAATACGAAGAATATTTTTGGTAGGTTTTTCGGTTTTTTTTTAGTTTCCCCTCAGAACTTGTACCAGAAGAACTTGTACGAATGACAAAAGGTCATTGAAGGAAATATTTTATGTCGTCTGGTAAGCCAGCACACTGCCCAAGAAGCTTACAAACTACGCAGATATTGATCTTGCAAATGGATCTATAATACCAAGCCATTATTAACCAACCAAACCAATGCATACGAATGAACATTAACAGCACATGAGATGATGAGCATAATGATGACTATTTAACGATCGTGCACTTGCCATGTTCCTCAGCTGCTGCTGGAGCTAACTAAGGCTGGGTCTAGTGCCGCTAATGCTTGTGTATTCAAGAAAAATGTCTTTCAAAAATAAGAAAAGAATTAGGAAATTAAGCTTATAATATTGCCAAAGTAAAACCTAGATTGGAATCCATTGATAGCATTCTCTAGAGGTTGTTCTAGATAGGCGTAGAAGTCTACCAAACGAAATAAAAAGTGAACGGAGATCTTCATTCTTAAACCGGTGCTAGCGGCAGAATATATAAACAAACGATTGTGAAAAGCTAAGTTTTTT
>QOCX01004657.1:0-12097 GCA_005959815.1 Sarcophaga bullata | reverse complement strand
AGATTGAGGTGGGCTTGCTAGCAACGGTAAGAACTCATTTATGCCGATTGCAACGCCACAAATCAATATTTAATCCTGCACTCGAACACTTTCTAAAGGTTTAATTCTCCCAGTTCCAAAGTATATCTTACTATTGCATGAAATTCTTATTTTAGACAGTTCAGTCCAAGCTGAACGTCTCTTCATGGCAAGAGCCAACCAATGACCCATAAAGTGAAAGATAGTTTCTTCCTATCTTTCTCGTCAGCTTCTGCAGAATGTGAAATCTGTCTGCATGCCATCCAATAAGCCAGTAGGTTTTAAGACCCATAAGAATGGTTTTTCGGCAATCAGTTCTCTTCTTATCCATATAAGTCCAGCAAAACCTATACTCTTCTGTTGCCAATGGAGTTGAGTTTCCCAGTCACAAGTCAGGCAATTCACCTATGTTCTGTAACACGTCGGAGATTGTGAGTTCTGCAGCAGCCCTGACCAGTTCATCAGGAATGAAATTTTTGACTGCGTATAATCAGTGTAAACCTTATCGTCAAACAAGTATTGAGTAGCTTTTAGACCACATTAGACCACATGACCTCCGCCGCCTATATAAAGGTCCCACAGCCTACCCTATTCGTCATTTTGAAGCCATTGGGGACATCCGCAGAATCATCTGACATCTGACAGAAATTCCTAGTCCTAATTCATAAGCTAATTAACGTGTACACAAGTCATTTGGAAATGGCGACGGATGGATTGACTACTCAGAGCAGACCTCGGTATAATATCATGAGAAATAATACAGAATGGAATTCATAGGACGTTACGTGCTTGGAAAAGATAAATTTAAGCGGTCATAACAACAATTGATAATAACAATCGATAATAATGGCTTAGGACAGGACAGACGATTGACTCACCCTCATCTCTGATTTATTCCCAAGACTCAGTGTTGCTGGTAGAGACTAGTTAGCACTGCTTTTCAGATCTGCCGATGGCAACTGTGGATGAGGAGGTCTAGAACCAGCATATTTTTTAAATGTTGGAAAAAAAATCATGCAATAAGAATAGAAAAACGATAAGATCTTAAGTCAATACTTCGCCTAATTGACTAAGAATAATTTGTTGTTCATTTTCGTTGGTGTCTGTCCTATCCTTAGGAGTTAATAAACTGTATTCGTGATCATTCATAAATGAGTGAATGATTGGTGATATCATATGTTTGTAACTGCATAGACACATAAGACTGTGCTTTTATAATTTTAGCCGCATTGTATTACTAAGAGGCCTTAAGTTAATTTCTTTTTTTTTTTTTTTGCAAAAACTTGTCTTTTAACAACCCGTATGTATATACATACTTACAGTTTGGCGGCACTCTTTAATGTATGTTTTTAGTTTTTCTTTTAAATTTTTGTTGTTATGCGTTTAACTGTTACAATTTACACGATTTAAGTTTGCATTGCAGTTTGTTTTTAAATGAAAAAAAAAATCCAAATACATAAACGAGTGGGTCTAACTTGTTTTGTTTTCATTTGTATTTGAGGTCCACGATTTTAAATTAAGACTCACAGCCAGCCACCCAATATGTGATTTGATGTCGATTCACTTGATTCTTTTTGTGCATAGAAATGCAAACCAAAAATGAAATTTTGAACAGGAAGAAGAAAATATATTGAAAAGAAATTTATATAATAAATGAAAATATTTTTGAATTCGTTTTCCGACAAAGGCAAAATATTTTATTCCCCTTTAATTTTATTCCATAATTTTTTCAATTTATTTTTTTTTTATTAAGAAAAATAAACGAAATTTTTGTTAACTTGCTACGTGATTTGTTTTAAAATTCTATTCTTTTTAACAAAAAAAATTTTTTTTTAAATAAATTTTTGTACGTATTTATTTAAGACATATTTTCTATGTTCTCAATAGAAAAAAAAAAAATATTTTAAAAATTCAATACTTGTGTTGAATATACATATCTGTGTAGATGTTTATAGCTTATTTAAATAATTTCAAATAACAATACTAATAATAATGACAGAATAAATATCCACAACAAAATTTAATACAAATTTAATTAACATTCTTAATAAATTGTTCAAATTCTTGTTATACAACAACATTATATAGCACTTTGTCTCAAACTACGACAGACGCCTCTACCACCACACCATATCGTTATTAAACAATTTGAATGTATTCGATAAAGTTAAAGAATTATGAAAAAAATAAATATTTTCGTATAATATTCACATTAATCAATGATATCTGGCTGGGATGTCAGATAAAAAAAAAAATAAATTGTACGCTACGTATGAATTCAGCAGTCATGGTTCATAAGGCAATCAGTTTCCATATTCATCTCGACTTTGTTACTTTTCAGGTGACATATTGCTGGTTTGCCATTGTTTTGGTTGTGTAGTATACACTCAAAGCGTTAGAATGTGATCGGTTTCTAGGGTATCTATATCACAGAATATCTACATCATTATTCTGTTAGAAGAAGCAGGGAGAAAACGTTCCTCATCATGAGCTCTACCTACTCAATAGAACATTAGACGATGTTCTAAAAAATAAAAAAAATTTTCAATGAAAAACTGTTAACCATTCTCGGTTTAAAAGTAAAACATCTAGTCAAGTAGTCGACATTTACCAACCAACCGGTTTCAAAAATGAAGTCTCGGATGTCATAACCTATAAAATACCCTCTGACTTGCTATTGGTTCAATGCAGTTAACTCTTGATATAAATTGGACAATGACCAGTGTATACTGATAAGCCATATACCCTATCGAGTCTACTATATGGTTCCTTATAATCATCTCGTTAGGAGATCTGATTATAGAATCAAAAATGAAGCCTCTGATGCCATAACCTATTGTCTGCCCTGTAACTTTCTATTGGTTCAATGCAGTTAACTCAAATTGAACAATGACTAGTATATACTGATAAGCCATTTACCCAATCGGGTCGACTATATGGTTCCTTATAATCATCTCGTTAGGAAATCTGATTATAGAATTCAAATTACAGACTTCTGGTCTAGCAATCCGGAGGGCTCCAAGGCGACACTTGAGGTATATACTATTGGCTACAAAATGCTGGCCAAAGTATTAAGGGCTCTGATTATCGATTTTCGTGCAGGTAGGTTGTCCACTACTTATCTGTGGATCTGGGGAGAAGGCTCTTGCATTTTCACTTTTTGTAGTCTTTAACTGAACTCTTCAAAACAAAGTTTACTGCAATAGCAATCAATACCCGCATTGTATTGATTTGTGGTACAACAATGGGCCTAACCTCTGATCTAAGTGGAACTTTAAACAACCACCACTAAGGATGTTTCGTCACCTAAACTAAGGTTTCGTATACTAAAAGAACTGCTTCTTTGAGAGGCTGATGTATTTGAAAAGTAAGCGACTAACTCTCGCAGAAGCCTACCCAAATCATTGCGCAAATCATTACGAAAAAGCCGCCTTAAGTGGCACAGATCAAATCAGAAGGAGAATAATAGGCACCCAGCTAGGCCATAATCATCCCATTGCAAACAATTTTCCTTGTATTGAAGTGCAAAGAAGTATAAAGAAGTCCGTAATTCGCGTGGTAAAAGACCTTTCGAATTATAAAGCTTAATATCGTACAATTCTGCTCCTATCCTGCTTCAGCAAAAAACTCTCCAATTATTAAGCGCAAGTGAATTGCTTTTGAATTTCGCATTCTCTCATTCAAAGCTTACAGTGATAGCCGACTAAGGAAAATCTCCCTTGAACACAATCAGCTTAGGATCTCATAAGAGACAATTCCTTTTCCTCTGTTCTCTAAAGGCTCTCCTAAGTAGCAGAGGTCAAAAACAGGAGCAATAGATACACAAGCAATCTTCTGTCAATCTGGGGAAGGCCCATACCTCGTTTCTGCTGCTGTTATCGATTACAGAAGTAGAGTTGGAATCCAATGTTCCATATTCCAGAACCAAGATTTCATACGAATATCTATACAATGGCGAATTAGCTAATAACAATGCCAACAAGTCTTTCTTTCCAGTTGAACGACCCTGTGAATAATTCTTTGTGAAACTCCCATTTTTAATGTCCATTTCTATTACTTCATTAGACTTCATTAAACAGTTTGTCTGCCATATTTTCCCTTTTTTTTTAGGAAAATAACGTTTTGATTCCGTAAAACATTTGTTATGCATTTAATTGAAAATTTCGCTCCAATCAAGAGGAAAATATACAAGAGGCGTCTTGATAACACCCAGCTGGTTGAATGTTTGTTATTGTAACGCATTCAAATCGAAATTTTTGAAATTAAAACATAACGAAGGCCCAATGTCTTACTTTTTTGATTTCATTATTTGCCATTTTATGTTTGGTCGTGTCCAATTTTCTTCTAATTCCTAGCACTCAGTCAACAAAGCCTGATAAGCATATTTGTGCCAAATACAAAAAATAAACAACGTCCATACATTGTTGATATTTATGACATTTTTTGTGTAACACTAAATGAATACAAAATTGCTTTAAACTCAAAACAAAAAAACGATTAAAAATGCATTATAGTCACACATAAAGTCACATGCATAGCAACTTTCGCATACAAAATTTATTCTTTTGGTCACAACACAGCCAACTCTTACTATAGCACTACTGCCACTGTAATTATATTGTAGTTGGCTATGCCAAGAAAGAAAAAATCAAAAATCACACTTTAATAACGTCATTCATCATTGCAAAGTGCTACTCAATAGCCAATACGATTCCGAATAACAACACAAAAACGGCGATTAAATGTAGAGAAACTCTATGAAGCGAATATTGAACGTTTGATGGCCCACGATCTCTCTTCTCTTCTATTACATGCAAGCAATAACTGTGCTTCAAAAAACCTTTAAAAATTGACTCTTTAGTAAATTATAGAACCGATTATTTGGGTTTAAATTTTTTATTCGTATTGTTTTTAATCGAATAGATAGAAAGTTTAATTAGAAAGCTTTTTACTGATGATTTAAATATTTTGAATTTTTAAATTTAGTTTCTTTTAAAGTGAAAATCGATTACCTGATTCTTTATATTCGAATAATCGGGTAATTGTAAAATTAATTTTTTAACAAATGTAAAGATTTTCTCCTAGCATTTCTATTCATGCTCTTATTATGTGTGCAATATAACCTCACTTAAATATCCTTCAAAGCTTATGTATAGCGCAACCGAAATAATCGTTCGTGCGGAATATCAAATGTGGTATGAGTTGGTGTGTTGACTGACTTTTTCAGGCCTCATTGTACTCTCTTATACTCCATGTTCGACAATTTTGTAAAAAGATTAATTCAATAAGCATTTAGTCAGTTTTAACACGAAAATATGATTTGGTTTCTCATGTATAAATCGAATAATCGATTATTTATAAACGAATAATCAAGTATTTATTAATTCCAATGAAATAAATTCAAGAATTTATTACTTTTCCATGTATTTTATTAGGCAAACTCAATTGTTGAAGATATAAATCGGGTACCCGATTACTTAGGACCGATTAATCGGTTAACCGTTAATGTTATTCAAACAAATATAAAAATTTATTGAAATAATCTTTTATCTTACATTAAAACAAGCAAACTAAATTTTTTTTCTATGTATAATTCGAATAATCGGTTACTTACAAACGAATAATCGAGTAATCACAATTTTAACGAAATCAGAAAAAAGTTTTATCAGTTTTTGAGACCTTTTATTAGATAAATGTTATTCGTTTAAGGTTTATACCGCATAGCTTACTATTTAAAACCGAATAATCGGTTAAGTTTTAAATTAAATCATCGAAATATGTTGATTTATTTTTGGCAGAGACCTTTTAACATCCTTTCGGAAAAGAAAACATTTTATTCATTGTACATTTAGCGGTAAACAACAACTAATCAAACAAACATTTTATGTTGTCTGTTGCTCGTACAAGCAGTATTTGCCACATGCAGTATTTACTGCAGATCAATATGTAAATTTTAATGTAATTTCCATAATAAATAATCACAAATAAATAAAATAAATACGAATACAAGTTAAATTAACCAGAAAAAAGAAGAAAAACGGTTTGTAAATATAAAATAATCACATGTACGTATGACACGGAATGATTTGATTTTTTTTATTACGTATTAAGAACCGCCGCCACAATCCGATTAAATGCTGCATATGATAAATACAACAGCGACGTTGCCACAAATGAAAATGAATTGCTGGCGACATGTAAATGTTTTTTTTTTTTTTTTTTTTTTTTGTTGCTTCTTTCAAAGCATTTTTCTCGTTTTTCCATTCAAGCCTTCTTATTTGGTTTTTTTTTTTTTCTTAATGACATTCAACAAATGGAGTGTTGTGCGCTGTGTGTCTTACTACACCACATATGATCAAAATGATCGTAAATGATCATAAACAATCATAAATTTCTGTGGGTATTTTTCTTTGTAAGATTTCTCGTTGATGATCACCATCGTGGTTGAAGGTGATGGTATTGATTACAGCAATTCACATTCAAGAATGGCTTTTTGTTAATACTGTTGTTGTTGTTGTTGTTTGAAATTCCATTGAAAGCGTAATCAAACTTGGTCATTAAGCCCGTTGGGGGAGAACAAGTCGTTAAAATGGTGACAATAAAATTTTTGGTAAAATCTTTATAATTGACTAGAATCAAGAAGAAGTTACCTAATCCCCTATCCCCCCCCTAGATGCATTTGGTATTTCAGTTATAGACGAGAACATCCAAACATTGAACACCATGTTTCTCGTATGTTTTTGTTTTCTAATTTTTAAGGTGACACTTTTTGACTGGGCACGATCATGATATTTTATTTGCCTCTATTTGTCTATTCGTCTGTCTGTCAAATAAACCGTCTGCCTGCTCACACGTTTTGTCTGGCGTTTCTTTTTTTTTTTGTTTTTGTTGTTAAGTTTAAGCCAAAGTTTTATCATTTTTTTTCGATTTTTGTTTGTTTTTATAAAAAAAAAATGTGTTTGTCGAATATGTGCAGCAACGAAGGCACGGCACTCCCATATGTCCATTCATTTGTCTTTATATAACATTAAAAGCAACAACAACAAAAAACTACAACTATAACAACAACAACAACAACAATACTAATATAAACAAATTACATTTTTACATAAAAAAATCATCATTTAAATATAATAATGATCTAAATCGGAATTGAGGTGGAGCCGCAGGGTATTTTGGAAAATACGAGGCAGTTTCATTCATTGACCACATTTTCGTTGAGCAATAATTTAAACTTGAAAACATGTCAACTAATGGTTTGGAAAAAATGACAAATTAAACTTTGTCAAGTCGACTAAAGAAATTGCGCTACGTAGACTTAAAAGCGGCAAATGGGGAAAGGCCCTTTCGTTTGAAGCTTTTTATTTTCATCTTGGAACCCTCTATAGTAGATCAATGACCTGTCTAGGTAGAAAAGCATGTAAGAAGAAGGCCATACTTTGTTACTCATTTAGGACCTTGAATCTAAAGGCATAATTGGTGGGTTTACGTGGCCATACGTATGTAACTACCACGAACAAACACCAATGCTATGAGATGTAATGGCTTAACACATTACCGTGAAAAGTACTGTAAAATTTAGATAAATTTCGGCAGATCATGTTCTGAGAGGTCCTTGGTTTAATTCTTCACAGAAGTAATGTGAGAATCACTCGTCAAAGATTCCTCGCCAGTGGTTTTTAAGCCCCTGATATTTATAAAGTCAGTGATCCACTGTATCTGTTCTTCCACGCCGTCACAGCTGTAACAGACAGTGGTCGTTACTCTCTAGACCAAACCTTCCTGGAAGATCTTCTATGAATCAACTTTCAGTAAGAATAGCCATTAGTTTCGATGAATCTCTTCTACAGTAACTTTTGTGGATATTGTCTGCACAATTCATGGACCAACTAGTCCGCTTTTTCAGTCCTACAGAAACCCTGGATCCATATAATCGTTATCCCAGAATTTCCTGATTAATTTCGAGGTTGTCCTGACTTCGTTAAGTCCCTTAAAGTCAATGAACCAGTGAAGTCCTGAAGCGCACAAAACAACAGCTGAGGGTGTGAGCTTCTTGTGGCATGCTAGCTTGGTGATCTTCTCTTGAGCAGGCACTGTGTTGGAGAAAGTCTTAAAATCATTCGTTTTACTTTACAGCGGATATATAGCCACTCGTCTACTGTTGCTGATCGTTATTCATATTTCAGTAATATAAACTCTTTCGGTAATACATTTTCCATGCGCACCTATAACAATTCACATCCGATTAGTCTACGCCTTGACGGTAGCGATTAGAGTGTGATCTTTACGGAAGGATCTAAAGTCGCTAGGAATTTCAATATTGGGATGGACGAATGCAGTGTTTTTTAGGTTTGAATTTTCTCGCAATTTACAGGCTTCTTTACTGGCAATCGATATATGGAACGCATATTGGAATTCTTACAAATAAACAAGCAGTTGTAAAATCCATGGGTGTAGTTTATACAACACCATCTCTGATTACAAGTTGTCTAGAAAGGATTTCTTGAGTTATAATGCAGCAGATTAAATCGCTCTGTTATATCATTTACTTTGACGTTTGTTTCTGCTTTACTGCCTCCTCGGTTGTCATGCGAGAAGACTAGGTCTTTTACATTTTGATTTTTGTAGGGCCTGGAGAGGCCCGTAGAGCAGTGTAAGCCTTAAACTCAATTTCTCTGTCAATGTTTGTAAAGAGACATTTTTTTTTGGGTAGATGCTCTCTGTATACCTTGGCGGACCTAGAGTCTATGGACATTGATAGTGTCTGTATTACTTCTATTGCCTTATGGTTTGAGTCTAAATCTATGTGGGACACGATCTGGTCCTTCTCGATGGTAGCTCCCTGTAGCTCGCGCAGTATTGATTAATATTATGTTTGTTGGCTTCGTTATAATGTTGAAGAGGTAATGCATTGTGATAGCTTGCAGATTGAGGTGGGGGGGTATGTGGGGATTGAGGATCTATTCGTACTCCCCTCAGTCTATCTTATCTAATCTAATCTACCTTATCAAATATCCTAAACGATATTGAAAGTAAAACAGAATAAAATTTTGCTGACAAGTCATTAATATTCTTGGAAAATTGCTGTGATCTCTCTACTTCAAAAAATCTTCACATCTTTTGATGTCATTAATTCGGAAATATCAGTCGTTTTGATCTCATATAAATTTCTATTGAAAAGCCATTTTTGTATTTACATGGAGGAGTCACAATTCAAATTAAAAATGCAAAATAATAAATGAAAATGAGAATGAAAATATTGTCAGAAATAATTAACACCCCTTAGTTAGTAGACAAGGTGTGTTTTCAGAATTAATTTTCAGCGATTTTTTATTTTTTTTTTTTTTTTTTTTTGGTATTGATAATCGCAAAGAGACGTAGATAGTAGAGAATAACGCGTATTATAATTTATTTAATTTCCAATTAAACAAATTCTTTTTTTCTCCCTATTTTTTATTTCACTAATTCACTAAAGTGTGAAATGACAATGACGCTACATGACAAATACAAGTTGTTGTTCGCCTCTTTTTCTTTGCTTTGTATTGTGTCAGTATTTGAAAGGTAAATATAATTTATCTATTAGATACGAGATACCATATACCAGATACGAGATATAATAAAAATATGTATATTATAAAAGTAAACTTTTTAGGTTTATTTGATTAAAATTAATTATAAACGGCATTGTAACAAGCTTTACTAATAATTCACGGGATTGTGTGGGCGAATGAATGCCTTTTTGCCATTACGAATTTAACTAGAAGCTCATTAAAATATATCTATGTATGCATGCTAATGAATATTTAGCGAGAAGTTATGCCAATTAGTAAAATTAGTAAATTGTTAGCATTAACTTTTATGAAACAATAAGCAGCCTTTGTTATCAATTTACTTTTAGTTCCACTTAAACGAACCAGAGTTTTTTTTCTGCACTTTTGGCCTTTAGCAATTATCTTCTTATGGAAATAAGAGATAAGAATGGAAGTTCCCTTCAAAATATGAAAATAAATCGTTAAAGGAACCTCGTTTACTCATGTTACTAGAGAGAAAGAGGATAACGAGCAGTTCAGATGTTATATAGCGCCATTGTGATAGTACAGATATTCATTTCCCATAGGCCTAGAACCTAGCATCTGATTAATCCACTATGTCTATCGACAGGCACAGTGAAATCGTCATAGTAGACGGCCGAGAACTTCCCCTTCTTACGACGTAACGCCTGGCCTGTACCTAATACGTGAATAATAGATTCCCCCTTCTCGCCACTGCAACTCCTATAGCAGTCATTGTCTTTATGATCAAAAGCAATGCAGACCGTGGCGGGACCTACCGTTTAAAGTCGACTCCAAACAAAAGATTTTTGAGAAGCTTCATGGCAATTTTCTATTTACTCTCACAGTTTTTGCCAGAAATCTGCTGAGAGGAGGAGTCGCCGAGGAAATTTTTTTTTCATATTTCGTTTTTGTTTGAGATCTCTGGCCTAGGGTTTGAACCTCACGTTTAATAAACCAACACACTACTTACTAGGCTATGGCGACTTCAATCCAACAATTGAGCTGGGCATACTCCTTTGGACTTAAACTTGCTTGTATTCGAAATTGCCTAGAATTTACTTAAATGTTCGATGTATGTTTGTGCCACATTTTATGCGTATGGTAGTTTTCCGGAATACCACTATGTTCTGCTACTCTTATAAGGTGAACATTGTACCGCTCTGCCATTTTGTAGAGAACTCGCGGAAGCTGAAACCGTCTAAAAGGAAACTATTCTGAAGGGAAATGCTTTAGAGCGCCGTGCCAGTTGTCTTGCTAAATCATTCTAACAAATATTATCATTATTTATTGCAATCAACTTAGTCCGGATACCATTATCTCCGCTACTCTTTTATTGTGAATATTATACCGCTCCTCTATCCTATTTAGGACTCACAGCCAAAAGCGTCTTGGAATGTCCGAATGTCGTGAAGCTGCCTCGCCAATAAAAATATCATGAACACTTATTCTACATTGGTCCAGTATACACCCACAACTCTATCTAGTTTCAAATTAACCGTGAAGATCTGAATGGAGTTGTTTACCAAGTGTGTCACACAATTTCTGTTCCATTCTGTTCTATCCGCAATGGAAACGTTAACTTCCAAACACTTACTGGGGTATCATGTAATCAATATTCACTTAAGTTTCTAATTCCACAAGGATCCTAGAAAGACCAGCATTTGTTATAGCGTAGCGGCTTAGAGACGTTGACTAGGATCCGTCAATGAGCCCTTACATTACAAGTCCAACTGGAAGAGGCAAAGGTGTGGTAAACCCTAATTTTTTTTGTTTAAAAAAATTAAGACAAGCATATTACGACAGTATGGTCGGTTGTTGTTATCTAGTGGGCAGTGTATTGGCTTCCTATACGACACCAACGAGTTAGAACCTTAGCTTTGTTAAAAAGATTCTTTTTTCTTAAGCATAATCCTCTAAGCATTTTTCTGAAGAAGGATTTGAGGGTAACAAACTTCCATAAACAACTACAACGTTGATCTGTAAATTCTGCTTCTCATGAATGGTATTAGAAGCCATGCCATAGTGGCGTAGAGACGCTGACTAGAATTAGTTGCTGAGCCCTTACATACCAGTCCAGCCTAGACAGAAGGTAAAGGTCGGTACAGACACCAACTTCTTATTTGGTCCTATAAAAGAATTAAGAACACAGACCATATCATATTAAGATAAGGTTGGTTGCCGTTGTCTTGTGGCTAGTGTATTGGCCCTTCCCTAGACGACATCACGAGTTAAAACCGTTAGCTTCTGTGTCGCTTCTGAAAAAAAATCAAGGACAAATTATTTTGTTTTTTGAGACCATAAACCCTCGAAGCACATTTTTCAAGAAGAAGGACCTGAAGGGTAAACAAACTCCCATAGACAAGTTTCTCAAGCATAATGTTGATCTGGAACTTCTGCTTCTCATGAATGGTATTAGAAGCAATGCCCTAGTGCTGACTTATAGGGTTGTTATAGCTCGTAATGTATGCATGTATGTATGAAAGATTATCAGAAGAAAATCTCCTGATCCAATGGGTAGGCGTTAG
>QOCX01004655.1:0-14261 GCA_005959815.1 Sarcophaga bullata | reverse complement strand
CTTTGTTTAGGGTTGTTATTACCAATTATGTATCTATCCCATGTCTAAAGGGGCCATGCCCCATAAGTTCTTCTACAATAGCTTCTATTTCACCGCCTTCCCATGCTTAACATAAGTTTCGTTACTGCAAGTTTGAGTTCTGGCCATAAGGCTCGTGCAAACCTAGATGTTCTACAGCTCCATGTACGGCTTACGTGTGACTGAAACTCATTCTCAATAATCCCAAAAAAAAGTTCTTGTCTTACTGATCTCTCTACTGTTATATCCTCCAAAGCTGCCAGTTCATCCACATCTTCGTTGCCTTCCTACAGCCCGTTCTCTATCCCTATGTACGATTTACGAGTAAATCAAACTTCTCCTCAATAATTCCAAATGAGCAGCCCGATTTCTCTTCTGGTATATATTCCAAGGCTGCCAGTTCATTCACACCTTCGTTGCCAAAAACACCATAATGGCCAGCCACCAATCATAATTCAATCTGATAATCTGGCATCAGGCCGCTGCAGTCTTTTTAACTCCTAGACTAGATGTGATGCCGTAATAATCAGGCGATAGGCATAATATAATCTGATAATATGGTATGAGGCCGCTAAACATTATTTGACACTCCCAGACCAGATGTGATGCCGTAAAGTCCAGGCACCAAACAAAATTCAATCTGATAATCTGGTATGAGGCCGCTAAGCAGTCTTTTACTCTCCCAGACCAGATGTGATGCCGTAATGTCCAGGCACCAAACAAAATTCAATCTGAGAATCTGGTATGAAGCTGCTAAGCAGTCTTTTACACTCCCAGACCAGATATGATGCCATAATTACCAGGCACTAAGCATAATTTAATCTGGTAATCCGGCATAATGCCGTTTAGCTGTTTTGTACACTACCAGACCAGATGTGGCATGTTTTTACGTTGCCTCAAAGCCTTTAGTGTTGTGTGATTATCCGCATAAATACTAACTCCTGAACTTTCTGTGTTTCCCGACTAGTTCGGTAGCTCATTCAACCCCCAGAACCCTCTCCTAAAAAACACTGCATTCGTGACATTTTCTTCAAAAATAAAGATTCTTGCACACGTGACTGTTACTACTTTGGACTTAAATAGCCTACTTCACCGTACTATGTCTTTATGACATAACTTTGCACTGCTTACACACTTATAGCACATGTACATACAATAAGATCCTTCTAGCTTCAATCGATCGATTGTTTCTCACAAAATTAGCACACAGTAGGACTATGCAGTAAACTAATCGTTGGTTGTTGTGGAACTTTTTGAGCGACAAATTAGCTCAAACCTAGTAACGACCCTGTTGTAGGGCAACAAACAAAAACTATAAGAAACCACAAATAAATTGCCATGGTAGAAGAAAACTACTCGTGTATATACAAGACGTTGCGGGTAGTGATTTCAGGCTTTCAATACTTAATGAAATTCAGCGTTACGCTATGGAATGCCATGCCATACCATAACATTGCATGTGAGGGAGTCAGTCTAGTGTGAATTTTATTTTGTTTTCTTTCGTCTTGTTTTTATTTTTGAAACTTCTGTCCGGACTTGATGACTTAAGCAAGGTTACACACAACCAACATACACATAGCTTGCATACAGATTTATTCATTTGCAATGCACAATTGTTGTTACAGTTGAATACAGTGGAGTTAAGTGGGGTCTCCTTTTCTTCTAATTAAAAAAACAAAAACTTGAGCTTGATTTCAAGTGCGTTTTTATGTTCAATGCAAAACTACACGACTACAGCAAGTTAAGTCAAGGAATGTGAAAAATGAATTTTCATTTCACCTTCTGTTTTAAAAAAAATGTTTTTTTGTCAGCAATGTTGGTTATTTAAAATACTTTTCTGTCATTTCATTAAATGAATAAGAAAAAAGGGGAAGATACCTCATTTCCTCGTTATATGGCTTATTAGCTTTCCACGTTGTCAGCTTGTTCAACCAATGAATTGCTAATTATTGCAGCGGAAATATCTTTAATCAACAAGACAATGTGCTGCTGCTTTTGATTGATGCTATTTTGATTGATGCTGTTTTGATTGATGCCTTCATTATAATGACTTCCCATTTGTATTGTTTGAGGAAATGTGCCATTAAAGTTCTTACTAACTGACTGCACTATACATTTGCCTTTGATTTATAACCCGTTAATGTGTTAAGTAAGTAATTATGATGTTAGCAATACTTCCCTTTGCTAATAAACAATACAAAAACTGACTGACTGTCTGATTGACTGGAAAAAAAAATTAAAGAAAAATTAATTCAGTTTCGTTTTTCTTTCATTCAAAAGTATCAAGGCAACAACAAAACCATCTTAACAAGTTTCAAGTTTTCTTTACAATTCCAACAGCATTTTCAAAAATTAATATGCGCCTCAATGTGCATTCAAGCCGCAAGTTTATGAACGCAACTTGAATTCGCCTCGTTTTTTTTCTCTTCTCTTTTTCTTTTAATTGCATTTTATTTGTTTCTGTTTCTGTATTTAATTTTTCTTTTTTTTATTTTGTTTTTTCAGGTTGAAATTTAATGTCAAGATGCTTTGATTGTTCAGTTTGTGAGATTGTAATTCAAATTTTTTAAAGTGTCACTTGGGAGTAGACTTTTGTGACCACCAGTACGTAAAGTATAGGATTTATTTAATGACTTATTGGGGTACTCAATGCGAAGTAGGACGTGCTCTTAGAAATTTAAAAACATAATTATAATGGTAGTTGCCCTGATACTCATGTGTTTGATGTGCTAGACTACTGGTATAGGCGTTGTGTGTTCCATTCCTATTGACGACTCTGGTCTGAGTTACACCATGTATACAGTAAGCGTCAAAAGAAACTGTCTACTAAAGGTTAAAATTCTAACAATTACCAAACATAACTTTTAGCACTTAAGGGGAGTGCCCAAAAAAAATTTGAAAATATTTCGAATTTTTTTTTTGTAATTTTTTTTTTGTTTTAATTTAAAAAAACTGGCAGTGAAACGATTTTAAAATAAAAATAACGGTAATCTGTTAATGTATATATTTTTTTGATGTACGGTTTCTTTTGATGCTCACTGTATCATCTGAGTTAGTCGGCTTGTAGTATCAATTTGTAATTGTAAAGTGATTGCTGTCCTCTTATCCTAGATTTCTTAAAGAAAACTATGCTTACGTCCCTTACGTTATAAGCTATAACATATCCTTACCGACTTCCACACTCTAAAGATCTGCACTAATTACCTGTTCCTGTGGTATAAGCTGTGCTATATTTTTGATTTCATAGATTTTTCTTGAGGTTCATAGTTCTTAATCCAGTGTTGTAATGAACTTGCCGATGTTGTTCCAAGGATTTCTTGTACTAAGACGGATGAAATGGAAGTGATGGCACGCTATTATCGACTGCTAGGTTTGTTTGACATTCTCTGGATCGGAGGCATTTAAAAACAACTTGCTCCACTGTTTAATTATAGTCACTAAATTCGAGATAAAAGTTAAGTAGGTTGTGTATTGACTTACTAGACGTGAGACCACAGTTCAAATCCCAGTCCCAGACATCTCCAACTAAACGAAATTAGAAAAAATATTTCTTCGGCAACTTCCGTTCAGCAGATTTCTGGCAAAAACTTTGAGATTAAATAAAAAAAAAAATTGCCATGAAAAGTTTCTCAAAAATCTGTCGTTCGGAGACGATTTTCCACTGTAAGTCCCACCACTCATGTATAAAATTAACTCCTACAACATAAGTGTTCTGAGAAGCTAGATCGTAATCCTGACTGAAGGGTTGTAATGACCAATTATGTGTGTATGTGCATTGGAGGCACTATTGAGAGCATTATTAGGGTGAATTTTATCNTTTATCCGCAATTCGTTTAACCTCGATCCATTTATCGATCCTTGTCAGAAACGATGCAATTAACAGGCATTCCCCTTTGCAGCTTTTTTTTGAAAATGGACATCACATGCCTCTTGGTTCTTGGCCTACTAAGTATCCCTTCTAAACTGATAATTCGTATGATAACTTTGACTTCGCTGGCCTTAAAGCTTAGGCGATCGTCATACATTATGTTAAGGCACATTATGGACTTCAAAGAGGTTATATTGTCAAGCAGCTTTTTCTCTCGTTTATGGTGTATGCCAAATTTAGATCATAAACGCCTACTCTGGGCACAGGCGCTCATATTCTAAGAAGTTTGCTTGTAAAACTCCTTCGATATTTGAAACCAACTACGATTATCTCTTCTTCTATATTATAAACAGACAGAAAATCGCTTGACAGTATACGAAAGGCATGTGGAAGTACTTCGGATACCTATTAAAATCACCCTTGTCTGGCCAATTTGATATTTTATAGCCTTATTTGTTAGTTCTAAGTACAGTCTGGTTTCAAGCCAAATGAGTGCATAACACACCGAAGAGAATGAGAACATCTTCTCGGCAATATCTTCACAACCCCGAATCATTTTCATATACTACCTATGTATATAGACGTGTTGAATTTATTACATGCCTTCAGTTTTTCATTCATTTCTCCTCTTTAGTTTCTGAAAATGCAAAACAGTGTGTCAAAACACGAATACATTCAGACAGTCCGCTGTACAACATTAAACAACCTTAAAATAAACTTGTGACCTTATTACTGGAACGTCATAATTCTTTGAAATTTACCGCTTTCATGCGTTAATACGTATTGACAAATGGTTCATAAGGACAGGTATGCCAAGAGGCTTTCTCTACTGTTGCCTGGTATTCGTAATTGTAAATGCCGCACGATGTTGATTTTAAGTATGAAATCAGAACACACCCAACAATCAGTCGTTAATAGAGAGAAGAGAGAGGGAGAGAGAGAGAAAAAAGGTTAAAGAGTTATAATAGGTTAACACTGACTGTGTGCGATACACTACAGATTATTGTTCAGAATATATGACGATTGAAATCGATCGCGGAAGAAGAGAGAAAAACCAATGTCTGTCTCTAGCACAATATATAGGACAGAGAGGGAGAGAGAGAGTTGTGCTTTTAGATGCAGCTTTTAATGGTTTCGCAGATCTTGCTTGACCTTCACAGATCTTAATCGTGTTGCAATGAATTTGTCCATGTTGTGTTTCCGGTTTTTCTTGTACTAAAGCGGATGAAGTGCAAGTGATGGCACTTCATTGTCGACCGCTAGGTTTGTTTTGACATTCTCTGAATCGGAAGCATTTGAAAACAAATTGGTCTACTGTCTTGCTCTAACAGTTACTGCATTCGAGATAAAAGTCGCCGTAGTGCGCTAAGTAGAAAGTTGGCTTACTAGACGTGAGGACATGGTTCAAACCCCAGGTCAGACGTCTCCAAATGAACGAAATATGAAAAAAATATTTCTTCGTGGAGTTCTTCTCGGCAGATTTCTGGCATAAACTCGGAGAATAAATAGAATTGCCATGAAAAGTTTTTCAAAAAAATCTGTCGTTCAGAGACGTCTACAAACTGTAGGTCCCACCAATCTTGTATTAAATTAACCCACAACATAAGTGGAATCAGAGGCTAGGTCGTAATCCTGACTAATCCAATCCGTATGTATGTATGTAGGGTATCACTTTAGTCGTGTTCTGCTTAACTTAAGATGTTGTATTTAAAAGAAATTTTTTGTCGATTTTTTGTTTCGTTTCGTTTCGTTTGTTTTTTTTTCGAAGTAATTTTCCCTTTTTAAGTTAATGTGGCAACCAATCGTGTTGCACTTGTATTATTCACGCATTGTTGTGTTAATTAATTAATTTTATTGTCTTTTTGTTGTTGTTGTTTTCTTATTTGATTTTTATTGTTGCTAGAGTTGTTGTTGTTGCTGCTTTTAATCCGATGATGATCAAACGAACACCTGCAAATATCTTCTGTCTGTCTATTTATGTCTAGTCGCCGATCTATTGTTGTCGCGCCGTGTTTATTTGTTAACGTCAAACGTTGTTCATCAACAATTCAAATTGTAAAGATGCAATCACGATGATGATGAAGATGATGATCATCATCTTCTCAATTAACATTTGGGCACAGTGTCTTGCATTTTAAAAGAAAACAACAATGCGAAGCTAATAAAACAAAGAAACAAAACAAAAAAATAAGCTTTTAACAGCGGGTGTTTGAGTGTTTTGTTGTTTTTTCAAAATTAATTAAAAATTTTCTACTTCTCTCATCATTTTATCGCCTGTTATTAGCTAGACTTTGTCAATTTTCATTTCAATAGGCAGTGAATTTTGAATTTTTTCCTCTTCTATGGTGATTTTATGAGCAACGTGATGGCGCAGGAACGTAATTGAAGTTTGAACAACAATTTGTTGCTTAATTTGATTGAGATTTGATCAAATAAATGGATTTCAGTATCTAAATTATACAAATCGGTTTGTAATTGATCCTTATTGAGCTTAAAATTTATTCCTTAACATTAGATACAACCGTATATACATACATAATCGATCATAACATCCCTTCAGTCATGATTACAACCTAGTTTCTCAGGAGCTTTGCCCCTCGTTTATGGTGTATGCCAAATTTACACCATAATAGTCTACCTTAGGTATAGTAGTTGCTCATAGTTCTAGTATATTGCTTGTAAGACTCCTTCGATATTTGAAACCAACTAGTTTCTCACACCACTTATGTTGTGTGTGTTAATTTTATATATGAGTGGCGGGAATTACAGTTTTAATATCGAATCCGAACGACAGATTTTTGAGAAACTTTTCTTAGCGATTTTATTTAGAGTTGTCGACAGAAATCTGTTGTTGTTGGCTTATTAGACGAAAGGCCAGGGTTCGAAACCCCGGTCAGACATCAAAAACGAAATATGAAAAAAATTATTTCTTCGGCGGCTTCCTCTCAGCAGATTTCTAGCAAAAACTCGGAGAGTAAATAAAATTGCCATGAAAAAGTTTCTCAAAAATCTGTCGTTCGGAGTCGACTTTAAACTGTAGGTCCCGCCGCTCATGTATAAAATTAACACACACAACATAAGTGGTGTGAGAAGCTAGGCCGTAATCCAGACTAAAGGGTTGTAATGGCCAATTATGTATGTACTATTACTATACTACGGCGACATCCAATCTAAACCAGACAAATGCATCATTGTCACTTGGCCTTGAGTAAGAACGTTTTCAAACAATTCCATAGCCTAACATGACTCAAACCAATGTTAAGTATTTCTTTTTAGCAGAGACAGAAACCCTAGTTTCTTTAAAGTTTCTTCTTGTGTCCCAGCAAGGAATGATTGTGATTGTTTTACTTCTTTTTTTTTTTTTGTTTAATCATGTTTGTTGTTATTGTTTGTTTATTTTTTTTTGTTAATAAAATACAACGGTATGCGTAAACACCATTAAGACAAATGCTGTGCTCCACCACGTTCATGGAAGGGGAAAAAACCAGCAAAGAAACAAAAACAACAAGACATGACAAGACAAAAGCATTAAACACGCATTCAATTCAGATGATAACTAGTAAGAGAGCGGGTTACTACGATTTGTACTGATGGCGAGGAGGAATGGCGAAGGGCCGGTTTAATGTTGGTCTAGAAGACCTTTAAATTGGGATCTTCTCACTTGGGTGCCACTTGAACATTGTTTGCGTTCTTCTTCTTTTTTTTTGTTTTGTTTTTTTGTTTTCATTTGTAAAATTACGCTTTTGTTTAAAAGGTTGAATGTTTTCTTGTTGTTGCTGTTGTTGTTGTTGTTTTCTTATACGGGTGATCTCACTTTTTGATTGATTGTGAACACCTGTGTGTGATTTTGGTTGCTCTTGAATTTTTTTAAGAAATATTTTTCATTTTTGTTTTATTGTTGCTATGATTTCCCCCTCCTCGTTATACGTACGTACATTTTGCTGTTTAATGAGCGTCTTTGTAAAAGCAAAAGCGGCTTTAAAGCGTTGCTCTGATCTTTTTCCACAACACATCGATCTTTATTAGGGAAATTCGTAAAGATTTCTACAAAAAGTTGTTATTTTTTTCCTCTTTTTCTCTTCTGATTGTAATTTCTTGGAATGGTTTTTTTACGAGAGATTTTCAAACAAAATATTTTTGTGGCCCAGCGATGGTTTTTAATTTNAGATTTTCAAACAAAATATTTTTGTGGCCCAGCGATGGTTTTTAATTTAAAAACTTTTTTTTTAATGATTTTTTGAAGTTTTTTTTGTTTGTTTGAAGTGTTTTATAGAAATATTTGATTAATGGTTGGAGATTTGATGAAAAAAAAAACCATGGGTAATGGTTTGGTGGACCTTCTAAATGTTGTAAGTATGGGGCAAATACTAGCGTTGAATTTCTGCTTACAAATATTCGACAATAAACGATGTCTTTTGATTATACCCGAAAGGATTCTGTATCGCTGGTGTGCATCCATAACTCTCCGGCCTGCCTTTGTTGGAAAAAAAATTATTTCTTGAAGCAGCGAGTGTGTCTTAAATGTCATCAAATTTTTTTTTATCTGTTTGATGCCATTACTCATGCACTACAACATCCTTTAAATGTCCGACAAGGCTTCTCTGGGTGGAGTGTAATTGAAATTTTCAATTTGCATAACTCTGGCACAGAAATCAGTCTGAATTTGATCGATGTAATGGGTTATGTTGGCTTTGAGGACCACTGTGATTCGATGCTTAAACACACACATCTGCGACTAAAGAAAACCTCACAAGATAAAGTCTAACTTAAGTCGCACAATCCTTGTAGTCATTCCAAGTGAGTTGATTACGCCCTCAAATATATGGCACGCACTGTGCGGCCCAGATCGCCGACCTATTCAAACTACATGTCGTTGGTGCTTAACAATTCAAAAAGAAGTCTGTAATCAACGTCTTAGAGTCCTCAGCATTGACAATGATGGCCTGGCCGATGTCGTCCTCAAAGAAATATGGGCTAATAATGCCGCCAGCCCAAAAATCTACACCAAAGAGTGACTTTTGTGGTTTGGTAAAGCACCGTGAATAAATGGCATTCAATTTGACCCGATATTTCCAATATTGTTGAAGCAAATCAATGTCGCGACAAAATACTGAAAATCAGCGAGTCCGGCAATAGATCGGTAGGCAGGTAGGTTCAAGTGGTGGCTTTGATACCAAAGCTTACTAGAGCATGCATAGCGGCTTGTTATGATGCCAGCTAGAGATGGATACGAAAAGATTTTCTCTGCATTTGGCCTACATTAGTTAATCTCAACCAAATTTTCTTTGCAAATGATTTTCTTCGATGGCTCAAAAATGGTATGCGGAACTGGATCTGGGGTCTATTCCGACAAACTGGTACTGAACGCGTCTTACAGATTACCTAATTATGCCAGTGTATTTTAGGTGGTGATTTTTGTTATCCTACAAGCTGCACACATGATTGTTACGGGGTACCTGCCTCCTCTTAACTTGATCATATGTATGGATAGTCAAGCAGCAATCAAAGCCCTGGGATCATATCTTGTCAAATCAAAGGGCGTCAGGAGTCCCATTGACTCAATACTGTGCCATAGAGGGGAATGAAGAGGTGGAGGAACGCGGAAAGGGTCAGAGATGCCTGAGGAGAAGACTATAGAGGGCAGATATGTATCTTTACAGCAATGGAAAAAGCAGCATGGCATTTAATAAGCCGTGAGTGGTCCAGCATACGTGGTAGCTGATTTTAAAAAATTGCTGTGTCCAGTAGAGAATCAGGGAACCAGAGAACCGAGAAAACCAGGGAACTGGCAATTTCACTGACAAGCTTGCTTACCTCACGCTGGGACATATGCCCATCGAGTGAACTTGCCTATGAAGAGTGATATTTATACAGTCATGTCAAGAGAAAACATTCCTCACTTTATGGTTGGCTTAAGATAGGATTGATATTCAGAATGATTTTGCGTTCTTACGACCCAATTCTTAAATAGAAGCTCATATTGTTGATATTTAGACCACATAATTAAACATAAAACGGATATCAATGGCCATTGGGAGATTGTTTGTGATCCGTCATGATAGCTAAAAACCATAAAAATAGACGCTTCAGCGTTTGACACTTTGTAACTGTGTTTGACAGCTTCTTTTTTGACTTTGCTTAACTGAATTAAACATGAAAACATGCTCTGCACTTTTTTTTATTGTTTATGGTGCACTATTTACCAATTAATATTGGCCTCTATTGATTGACAACTGAATTTAGAAAACTGAGAGAAAAAAAAAACTGGTGCTGATAATGAAGATGCTGTGATTATTTGAATTTATTTGCTGTAAGATGGAACTCATTAATACTTTTTTTGTTGTTGTTGTAGTTTTTTTTTCTTGCAACATATGGAACTTCCGCTACAAGTGTGTATTGTTGTTGTTTTTTTTTTCTACAGTAAAACCATTATTATTCTGGCTTATTATTGCCTTCAATAAAGATGAACAAAACAAGCAATCTAAACAGCAGTACTGTTGCAAAAGACGATGTGAATCTTAAATTATTTTGAAGTTGCTGGCTACTCTTCGCAGCTGATGTCTATTAATTCTGTTGGTTTTTCTTTTTTGCTTCTTGTATTTCGCGTATGATTTTTTTCTTTCAAATCATACACAGTAATTAGGGTTGAGGCTGAGGAAATGTTCACTTCACTCCAATAATACTTACGCCATGCCATGTAACTAAACTTGTTTGCTTAAGTTCTGTTGTGAATTTTAAAACAAAAAATTTTTTTTTATTATTATTGTTACGCCAGTTAGTTCAGGCTTAAGTATATTAAATTGGGTACTTCTTCTCTTCTTCTTCTGCTTCTTCTTCTTTTTTTTTCATTCATTAATGTTCGACATTAATGTGATACGCTTAGATCATCACTTATTCTCATTCCATTCCCATTCACTTGGGTTGGTTGTCGTGTTTATATCCAACAACCACAAATTGCTTACGCTCTACCAACACACACACACGATCATAAATGTTGCAACACAATATAAAATTGTAGCAAATGATCGTTAAATTGTACCCGCATCTTTTTGTTTAAACGTTTCACATGGGTCTTCTACTTCTTCTTCTTCTTCTTCTTTGTGCCCTAAGCAATTAGAGCAAATGTGTCAGTTAGTTGCCCTGCTGCTTCTGTCTGACATGAATTCTTACAAATTCATTGAATAAATTTCAAAATTATGAATAAATATGTGTCATGTGATCTTGTTGCGTGGTATGCCCTACACTAACAGAGGAGGTGGGTATACAACGATAACTCTCTGTGGTGAATTTGTCGATAGACCTAGAATAACAAACAAAGTTGATTGCATCACAGAGCCTGTAAAGTGTTCGATAGTGCGTAAATGTACTCAGTAGGGGATATAATTATTACGCCTATAGAGTGGGTGTCCTATACAACTAGGCAGTTTACCTAAGAAGTTGAAAATTTTCCTGAAGAAGTTGACTTGCATTATTTACTAAAAATTATCCTAGTTTTCCACCTTCACGGCTCAAAACCCGAGAATTATGCTAGAACTCAAATCAACAAGGGATCTGAACATTTAATCGTTCATGTTTGTAGCTTCTATAGTGGATTGGTAAGCAAACCCACTTGACTCAAGCCCAGATATGCTCTGTGGGCGTTTGATGTAATAAGCCTTTCCTTACTTTACTTTTACAGTCACAGTGGTAAAGTGACAGTTGCATGATACCTGCATCTATAAACTACCTAAGGTATTACGGAACATGACGTGCAGATATATAGGCAGGCCAAAGAAAGCCGTCTTGCTTATATCTGCCTGGACATGTCTATTTTGAAAGTAGAGCAACGCTTGTTGGTTGGCAAGATTTCCCCTGAAAATCTTTTGATTTACCCGGCCATACAGGCTGCGATTTAGTATCTCACGAACGAAGTTTCAACGTCAGTCATTGTCCATGAATATCGAGGGTGTCTCAGGGAAATTTTGGATCATTCAAAGGTATTTTTTTAATGGGTTCTAGGACATAGGGATATTGCTGGAAATTGCATTGTTACTGAGCTGGCTACAGCCGGCACGGGAATCGCAATCTCCGGTATATTACAGGGCATAAGTATTCCGATCGCCGTGGATAATTTGCTTTGTATCCACTTGTGTTACAGAGAGGCTCAATCTCATTGGCAGCAGGAAGGTGCGGGAGACATTACTAGGCTCTGCTGGACACTTATGGACAAGAAGTGAACCGAATCAATTCTGTCTTGTAATCACATGGCCATCCATTGCACAACAGCGATTATTACAGGCCGCTGTGCTTTTGGTAGACATGACTAAAGGCTTCGTATTTCGGCAAATGATTTCTACAGGAGTTATGGATCTGAAAAGGAGGAAGAGACTGGCTCTCTCATTATGTTTCAGTGTACTGCTCGCGTCAGAAAAATTCAGAGTTTTTGACCACTCGCCTTCTGACATCCTTGATCGAGCTCTTTGATAGACAGATTGTTGCAACAGAAAGAACGAGATATTTTGGACTTGGCTTAGTTTCTTTTAGGGAATGTTTGATCCCTAAGTTGGATATTGATTGAGCTACCACAATGGGCCTATAGGCTAAACTAAGGATTTCGATACATAGTGAGGCATTCTATAGCTTAAGCTTGTCTGCATTGGTAAGCTAGCAGCTGAAAAGCTAACTAAAACTAGCTCTAGAAGAAAGCAGTCTTTGTTCTATGGCAGTGTATGTGACTTGTCTCACTTAATGTAGAGGTTAAATGGGCACTTAGGTGACAGGTAACTGGATTTTTGGGATGATCTAGAATGCTTGTCGTCTTTGCAGCAAGCAGTCTTTGGTCCATTGCAGTAGAAGTGACTTGCCTCACTTAATAAAGAGGTTAAATGGATACTTAGGTGAAGGGTAACTGGATTTTCTAAATATTCCAGCATGCTTGTTGTCTTTGAAGCAAGCAGTTTTTGGTCCATTGCAGTATAAGTGACTTGTCTTACTTAATGTAGAGGTTAAATGGATACTTAGGTGAAGGGTAACTGGATTTTCCAGATATTCCAGCATGCTTGTCGTCTTTGAAGCAAGCAGTTTTTGGTCCATTGCAGTATAAGTGACTTCTCTTACTTAATGTAGAGGTTTAAGAGGCACTTAGGTGGCAGGTAACTGGATTTTTCAGATGATCTAGCATGCTTGCCGCTTTTGTAGTCGTAAAATTTAGTAACGAACTCACGGCATATGATGGAAGCTTGCTTATAAAGATTTTTGTAGTAATTGGGAGAACATTTTACGCCACTTTTTTTTAATTGATAACCTTCCTAGCACCCGATAGTTGTACGTCAAATTCCTTTTAAATAAGACTCAGTTTTACTTCTTATTATTAAGCAATAAGGTCTTTAGGAATATGCTTATTGCTGAGTCATTGTCATTAGGGGAATACACACACGGTCGTTTGTCTCATCATGCACCATTAATTATTGAAAAAGTACTCACGAGAGAAGTGACCCGAATACTTATTATTGACAGATAAGTGGCCAAGGTGTGGAGTGCTAGCAAAGACATTTGTGTGGGATATCCATGGTACTTAACACTGACGATCAGTTTAACTATACACATGCATGGGTGAGTTAATTGTCTGACATCAAAGTGAAATCATTTTATGAAAATGAAAAATTGTTTTCAATTTCGACAAAAATTTAAATAAAAAAAAAGAAAAAATGGAATTTAAAACAGTAGTTAAATGCATCCGCCGAAGAAGCAGAGAGAAATTAAAGACGGCCCCATAACATGCAGTGAAGTAAAGAACGTTCACATGGTAGTGTGAGTGTATGAATGAATGAATGAATGGAAGGCGCAACAGTAGTTGAGGAATTTCGGAATATATTATCTTGGAGGCAATTTATGTAATGAAGTCGATGTATGGCTTGGTTGGGTTCATTTTGATTTGAATGTTAGTGGTGATTGTGATGGTAAATAATTTAAATGCAAACAAATAAGAAATAAAATCAAGGAAACAAATAAACAAACAAATAAAAAATAAAAATGTAAACAAACGAGTGGTTGCGAGTGAGTGTCTGAATAAATGAAAGTGTGTGCACAAAAAATTGTAAATACGAGTAGTAGTTGGAACTTAATAAAACATAAATTCAACAACAACCGGACGCACGTGTTCAATTTGAATTGAAAACAAAATTTTTTTTTTTGGTTGCAAAACAACGATAAACTGGCAACAATCAAGCCTCATCATCGGCAGTATCAGCAACAACTGCAACTCAAGCTGATGATGATCATGAAGACGGTGGCACTGCCATCATTTCCTTCACCACCACCTCCACACATGTTCGCTCTGAGAACTGCGGAAATCATTTTTATAGCATTTTGCCATACAATCCGACTTCTCTTCGTC
>QOCX01004654.1:0-14261 GCA_005959815.1 Sarcophaga bullata | reverse complement strand
CAGTGACTTCATACACATAGCACTAGCAATTTAGAAAAAATTTGCATGGCCTTTTGAAGAAAATTTTCTAAAGCAATTTCTAATGCAGGCTCTTTCCTTTAAGCTTGTTAGTCAAGGGTTTTCCAATAATAACTCAATGACACCTTTTCTTCATTCAAAATTTCTTTTGAAACAATTTCTAATCAATTTCATATCACTTTAGTTTTGCCAGTATTGCCTTGAAAAACCAAAGAATTCATTCTTTAAATACTCTGCTTCTCTATTTACTTACGAAATTAATACAAGTGCAGACAATTACAATAAAACACAAACATCAACATGACATATACTTATGTACACTCATAGCCAATTAAGCTCAAGCATACGTACATAGACGTACATACATACATATATCCTAGTAGTTATGCTCGTAACACCGTAACTCTTAAATTGAATCGTTAACGTTGAAAATTCTATCAAAATTTACCGTCGTCATCTGCAAATGATATTAAACACCAACAACAAATTGATTGCATTTGTTAAATGGCTGTTGGAATATTGACAACAATATTTAAGGTTATATTATAACGGTAAATGACAACATCGACACGAACGAACAATAACTACTCGACTACTATTATTATAATGAAGTTTAGGAAAGTGATAAGAAAAAAAAAAAAAGAAAAAGGAGCTGGGCTCTGTGTTTTAACAGCCTTCGCTTTAATACCGTATGCATAAGCAATCTATGTATGTGTGTACATTATTCTTCTAATCTCACGTAGACGCAGGCACAAATTCTATCTAACAAATGTATAACATGACGAGAGAGGAATAAAAATGAAAAACGAAAAAGTAAACGAGAATTGGGAATTATTAGAGGCAGTTTAAGGCCAGGTATAGTTTGATGTTGACTTATGGCTTGAACATTTCCGCACAACCACCGCATCGTTACATTATAAATGTCTGCAGATTAGTGTCTATGCGTGTTTGAGTTTGTAAATCAGTTTGTGTATGTATGTATATGAACTCTACTACAATGTATGCAGTTATAATTTGTTGCTAATCAGGCAATCTATATTACCTATATTGGCCAAACAACAAGAGCAAAGAGTATTTATGTTAATTTGTAGCACCACATTATACCACATAATCCAGGGTGGAACTTGAACATATTTGAACTTGCTTAGGCACAGAAGCACATACACACACACACACACACAGTCATATTTTCATGTTTCCTGGCTGGCAGATAATAGTTACGGAACATTAATAAGATCACACCCATCCCCCTTTTTTTTTTTAATAACGTACTCTAATGACAGCGTTTGTTTAGAATTCACTTTGCTGGTTGGAAAATTTTCAATAATTATGGTGTTTTGTAATCTTTAAAAGAATTTCAATATGAAAAAATATGGAAGAACTGCTTTATGGTGTTGACGGTATTTGGAATTTCTCCAGGAGAGATATCTCGATCTAAATGAAAAAATATTTCTTCGGTGACTCAGTGGATTTCTGGTAAAAAAGCTGTGGAGAGTAAATAGTCCACTCAGACACTTATGTATAAATGGTGTGAGGATCTAGCTTGTAATCATGACTGAAGTGTTAATATAATGATCAGTTATGTTATTCAAACGGATCTAGGGGATCTTAAATCTCACCTTACAGGAAACTTATTTTACTCCTTCATTGGGCGAGTGCCACCTTCTATTGTGGAAACACTTGAGGAGAATGAGACCAAAGCTTGTAATCATGACTGAAGTGTTAATACTTGTTATATGCTTGTGTTATGCATGTATGTGGGAGCAGAGTGTACTTTTTTAAACGCATCTAGGGGATCTTAAATCTTACGCTACATGAAACTTATTTTACTTCTTCATTTGGCGAGTGCCACCTTGTATTGTGGAAACACTTGAGGAGAATGAGACCAAAGCTTACTGGGTAGCATCTTCTATACAAATTGCACGGTTATGAGTTCTGGATTCATGATAATTTTTCTTTCACGATAATTTTGGTAATATAAACCAATTTCGTTTGTTAACGCAAACACCCAGTGGAAAATGAGCATCAAAATTTCCTTGAAGAAAACTTGTTCGAAAACCATACATACATACACACGACATTGAATAAACTTAAAATCCTTAAAATATTTTCATGTTCAAAATAAATTTACACGCTACGACTGTACATAAAATTGTTTTATGCCTCTCAATAGCAATTACATTTCATTACCTATTGTAACTACGCCGGAAAAATACCATCAGGTTTGATTGTTAAAATTAATTTTACTATCGATTTTGTAATAAATTGTGCCTTCAAACTTTTCTTTTTTGCATTCATTTCGATTAGTTTAGTAAACTTGTGGGGGGGGAGGGGTTGGTGTTTGTATAATGGTGTGGTAGCAATGGCGATGGTGGTATTGGTGGTATTGATGGTATGCATTTGAATTGTGTGGCATGTGTAATCAATCAGAAATTTGATTGATACACACAACATATTGAGGCTTAAATTAAATAAAAATTTCTTTATTTTATTTTATTTGTTTCTAATGTTTGTTTTATATTGTTTTATTTTGTTTTTGTTTTGTTTTTTATTATTGTTGTTATTGTTATTGTTTATTGTATACATAATCCCTATTGAATTTAACTAATATGGCATGCGTGCCAAAGTGAACTTCTATTGTTCTTATGGTTGGTTTTCATTCTAATAAAATTCGTATAAAAATACGAACATAAACTAAATCAAAAACAATTAGAAATTAATTAAAATACTCACACATACATTAAATAAAACATATAACAACAACAAAAGAGAGAGAAAAAAAACACTGAACTTTTATTGACATTGAAAATTGCAAGCATATGTTATATGGTGTGTTGTTTGAGAAACTAAAACATGAATTAGGACTGTGATTCCCCAAAAATATAATTTTATTGTGGTCTATTAAACATAAAAAAAGAACAATTACGTTACGTTATTGATTTGAAATTTATTTCCATGATTTTATGTTACACAATGAACACATTAAACATAAAAGAATGAAATTTATGGCCATGAGCATAATGGTAATTATATAGGTAGGGTGTTTCAACGGGAACGTCAGAGCTGTGACAGTTAATATCTAGTCGAGGCCACAACTGTTATATTTGCTGGAATTTATTGAGTTTGTTTGCCAAATCCTCTTAAATGATCATGTGTTCGTTGATAATACACTGGACCAGTTGGCATACATATTTGGTTTTTACAAATCTTCAGTCAGAATTACAATCTAGCTTTTCACACCACTTATGTTGTGTGTTTAATTGTGTACATGAGTTGCAAGATTCACAGTTTAAAATCCTCTCCGAACGATGAATTTTTTTTGAGAAACTTCTGATGGCAATTTTAGTTACCCTTTACATTTCCCAGAGAATCAGAACATTTGAACGATGATGATTGTATCTCACGCACACACTTTAGTTTATTTAAATAAAAAGCGCTTAAAAATCACTTGTTCAATAATAATAATAATAATGCGGTATTTTTACACTAAATTGATACCACATGGATTATATAATGATATCTGTAAAGCATTACTCTTGTGCTGGAAAGTTATTTCAGGCGTTAACATTAAGTGATCACATAATGAAAACAGTGTCCCTGTAACACTGCTTTTTATGTCTGAAATGTTAATATCTCCATAATACTCTCGAAACTAACTTCTCGAAATTCTCGAATTATCCTATTGTTACGTTTTTACTTTTTAAAAAGGTTTGAAATATGACCCGTAGATTGCAAATAAAATAAAAATAAAGTTGCGTTTAATTTTAATTAAAATCCTTTATTAATCACACAACTTTTGTGTGCCACTGTTCACAACTGATTCTAACAACAACAATTGCTTTATTTGTTATTCCTTTGTTTATGCCCTTTGCAATAAACAATAAGAATTACGACACAATTGCTCTGTAGATCTTTGTAACGGAGATCTTCAAACCACGATTGGTTTACATCACACGCAACGCCTCTTCACACAAGACTGACTGAACTTCTACTTCCACTACTGTCTGTTTTGTCTTGGCTTTTATATAGCAACGTAAACAGTGTGATGAAGATTCTTGAAGGCGAACGTATGAGGCCTCGCCTTCTCGAAATCACCATAAATGAAAACATCGTTGTTTAGCTTTAAGCTTTAAGCTTCCATGTTTGTTGTTTTTGTATCTGTTTACGTTCGTCCTTGCAGTGTTGTTGTAGCTTTTTGTTTACATGTTTATCTCTCTTTTCGTTATTGTTGCCATATTTTTATTTATTTGTAAATCAAGCAAATAACTCCGTTGTTTTTGATTTTGTAGCTTTTGTTTAACATTTTAATGTAAAACGATGTTACACCATTTCCATTTTCGTAAGAGCATGTTAGTATATTGTTGCATAAAACTGTTTATGTAGACTGGAAACGCTTAAGGCTGCTATCCTTCGCGATGTCCATGTACAATTCGAAGGTCATTAAGAATTCATTACATTTTGCTAGGTATACAAAAAATTATAGGGAAGATCAATGTCTTACAAAATAATGATAAATGATGTGCAGTATTAGAAACCAACATGGAACTTGGTGGTTTCAAAAGCCGGAACATACCGAAAAAGAAAGCAAAAGAAAAGGAAAGAAAAACTTTAACGATTATGGAAAAGAACGCTGATAATTTTCACAGAAGAAAAATTATAGGGTATACGCCCACTAATCTAAGGAAGGTCCATCATCCGGATTCAGTTATGGTTTAATGGGATTTTCTTGAATGTTGACCAAAAATTTAAATTTTGTCTTAAAGTGTAATACTGTACTTATGTTTTTAAAGCATAATATATGCTTTGAAGTTGAAGTATTCTAAGGGGTAGTATGTTGGATTATTGTCAAATATGAATCAAATATTTCTTCAGCAACTTTTTCTCAGAAAATTTCTGGCAAAAACTGAGAAAGTAAAACAAAATTGATATGACATCACAAAAAAACCTGTCCTTCCTAGTCGACTTTAAACTCTAGGTCCCGCCACTCATTCATAGAGATTAACCCACACAACATAAGCGGCATGAAAAGCTAGCTAGTAATCCTGGCTGAAGGTTGGTAATGACCAGTTACGTAATATGATGACATATCCTTGCTTTAAAGTGTCATTTTTATAAAATATTTTACTGACATAAATGGCATCCTCCCCGGCATATATTCAAACCTTGTGAAATATGTTTGTAATATAAGCGAAAACAATATCAAATAAAAAATTTTAATAAAAATTTCCGTTACAGCCTACTACCGTGTTTTATTATCCATCAATTTATTGCGTTTTATATGTTTTTAACTTTTTACGTGGGACTTCTTTTTATGGAGAACTTTTTAGTCTGTTTGTTTTTTTTTTTTTTTTTTTTTATTAAAAAAGTCAACTTTTTTTCATTTTCGCATAGATTCTAGGAATTTTATTATTTTTTTCTTTCTTTCTTTCTTTTTTTTAGTGTTGTTTGCTTACATTACCCTGCTGTAAAACACAGTGCATGTTTAAAAATGAAAACATTTTTTGTCATTGAATTTCCTTTTTTTTTTGTACATGATTTCTCTTGTCACCGAGCTAAACAATGCTTATAAAAAGAGGAGGCTCCTATTACTGTGTCAGACATGGTAAATATTAAAAAAAAACAAAAAAAAATCAAAGAAAGGTGTTGGTAAATTGCAAAAATTATTGCAAAAGATTTAATTAAAATTTAAGTGATTATTAAGGAAAACATTTCTTAATAATTCATTAAACCATGGCTAATAATTGTACATGCTCGAACAATAGTAATGTGCTAATCTGTGATGTTGAAACAAATCTTATTATGGCACAAGATAGAAATCATTTACAAACTTTTGTAACATTTAGTTATAAAAACCATGAAATATTTAATTACACCTTAAGCGTAAAGCATTATTTAGTCTCTCTTAAATCTCTTAAAACTTAATCTTGCAAAAAATATTTGTTTCCCTTGGTTATAAAGCTTCCCATTTCAAAAGAAATACGGTTTAAGATACTTTTCTTGGAGTTTCTCTTTTTTTTTTGGGCCACTAAATAGTTTTCTAGGCAAAAAAACAAAGCAAAAGATGTGTTAATTACTTTTACTCTCTCTCTCTCTCCTCTCTCACTCTCTCTCTTTCTGTTCTAATTGTATCTAATAGCAGTGCAAATTGAAAAGCCGGAAACAAAAGTAAGGTATTACCAGAGAGAAAAACAAATTTAAAGGAAGATAATAAGCTTTTGAAGTTGATACTTTATTTAGTAATCTACCAACAGAATTAAAAAGTCTTTAGGTTCGCCACCATGCCCAGATCACGTTCAAATGTTCTGTCACCCAAAAACCGATGGCATCTGTTCTGAAGTGCAGAGCACTCCCATGAAATGCGTTGCACTGATTACCTTCAGCAGTAATTCTGTTGGTTTAGACCGAACTTGTTAGCAAAATTGCCAATAGTGCAGTGTCTCCTGTTATATTGCGAACCTTTCTCTTGTCAAACAATAGTAGTTCCCTGGTTTCCTTCTGTTCACTGCTGAACACAGCAATTTTGAAATTCGGCAGTCAGGCCAATTTGAAAAAAGTATTCTTGCAGGGGGGCATATATACTCCTTAGGGTCTCCTCCTCAGGCATCTGCGAGTCCTTACGTACGTATAAAAAAGATTTCTTTTGACAACTTCCTCTTGGCAGTCTTGTGGCAAACGCTCTGAGGGTGAATAAAATTGCCATGAAGTTGTTCAAATCTGTCGATCGGAGTCTGTTTCACCACTCATGGGCTTAATTTCGCCAGCGCACAACATGAGTGCCATGAGGTGCCATGAGAAGAGAAATTTTAATCATTAGACCAGAATCAGTTCTTCTAGTACCTCACTTGTCCGTTTCTTAAGCTTTACAGTTTCCAGCCATTTTTCACTTTCTTATCTTTCCATCTCTTGCGAGGTAGAGGTTTATGTTGTTTGCCTCTCCACTTCTCGTCAGCTTAACCGAGTATCATCCACTGATATTAAGGATAAATTTTCGTTTCTAAAACTGGTTTCCAACTGAATGGAATCGTATTTTTAATGCGAAACCTCTGCATCGACCAACTTCTTTGATCAGGTTGGCGGAATTCGTTCGCATCACTATGGGCCGATATGCGTGCGTCAAGTTAACTTTGTTAATCAAATCTACCACACCAAGCAACCTAACTAGCTGCCTACCTTTCAAAAATAAATTTTCTTAGTTTCAGGGTGTTACTCCCTGAAAATTTTATATTTTCTGCTCATAATCCGTTCTCTATCAGGCCGATTTTACAGAATGTTTTTCATTGAACCCTTCAGTGTTCATTTAGCATAACATCAGATACCCATGCCTTAGTAAATATTAATTAATTTTGTATTCTTTATTATAATAATTGATTGGTTTTTTCTTTCGTAAAAAAAACGTATTTCATTTCCATAGCTACACTTTATAAGGCAGACAAACGAAAAGACTTAAGTGTTGTCGTACTTATTATGAAAGTCCTTCATATATTGTGTGGTTATGTTTCATTAATTAAGGCAAGAGAATGTACATACATAAGCAAGCGTGCCATAAGGTCATAATATTTCTTTTGTTTGCTTTTTTTTAATTCTATGTTGACTATTGACGTGATTTGTACATATTCGTACATATAACTCTTAAGAAACACAATACGATTATATTGATGACAATTACAGTAGAATTGTCTCGAATGGAATTTTTTTTATTGCAGAAGTTTACATCTTACAGCTTATTTGACACAGACATCTTACCACTTTTTCCAATAAGATTAAATAAGAACACCTTGTATTGTTTCTCTCTCTAAATGAAAATGAAAAAGTGATGAAACTATAGTTGTGATGATATTTATTCAAAAATCTTACACGTGTAGGCCTAGTGTGAATGGCATGTTAAATGAAAAGAAAAAAACATTTTCTTTCCATTTGAATATTAAATTTCTGTTTTACTATTTAAGAACTCCTACGGAAAAATGATATTTTACACATGATGTAAGGACATCATATTTAGTTTGTATTGTAGCACCAAAAACAAAAACAAAAAAAGTAATTTCAAAGAACTATTTTTACGTAATTTCTCTTTATCGAACTCACACACATACATAATTGGTTTAGTCAGGATTACAACCGGGCTTTTCACCCCCTAATGTTGTGTGTATNNNNGGGCTTTTCACCCCCTAATGTTGTGTGTATTAATTTTATTCATGAATGGCAGGACATACAGTGTAAAGTCGACTCTGGATGACCGATTTTTTAAGAAGCTTTTCATGGCAATTTTATTTTACTATCAAAGTTGTTGCCACAAATCTGCTGAGAGGAAGTCGCCTATCAAATATATTTTTTTATATTTTGTTTTGTTGGAGATGTTTGACCTGCGGTTTAAACCGTGGCCTCAAGCCTAGTAAACCAATACACTACCTACTAGACTACGACACATGCTCAGCATTCATTATGTGCGATACTTATGCGATTCAGTTGAACATATAAGGTCCTGTTAGGATAAGTAATCTTCATATCCTGATGCTAAACAACAGAGCCTTAAATTTTTATTAATACGAATCAAATATCCAAGCTTATCAAAGAGCTCAGGAATATCCTGAATCCATATGATTGCGAATCATGGTAAAAAAACTAACTTCTAATAAAAGTAAATAAAATATTCTGTAAATCAATATTACGCGGTTATTAATTGATTATCAAAAAATAAACTCCGTATAGCTAGTGGATATGGGTCGGTCATATGCATTGCAAACACATTGACCAACTCTACTCTTAATGTAAGCGTTAGGTGGACTCGATAATAACTATTCAATATTTATGAGTAGAGACTGAATTCAAGAACAAAGATTTTTCATTTTCACCAATGCGGCATGTTGCGGCATGATGCGTCATGATACGTCATGATACGTCAAGATGCGTCATGATGCGTCATGATGCGTCAGGATATGTTGAAGCTGCTCCATTAGAGAAAAAGATATATAAGTTGTTACCAACTGCTCAAGAAGAAATTCGTCATAGATAGTGAACAAGGACCCGCCATATCCATCTTAAAAGCATTGACCAACTTAACCCTCTTTAAGTAAGCATTATTTGGACTCTGTAATTACTATCAGACACTAATAAGTATCAGATTAAATACAGGATCACCAATGTGCCATGATGCGTCATGGTGGGCGACATAATGCGTCATGATGCGTCATGATGCGGCTGTAATTAGAACCAAGTGAATTGGAAAGTTTTAAAAGAGCCCATAATTTTAATCTTAAGTATTCGTTTTACCTATACATACATACAAATGTATTTTACCTTTCATATATTTTTATGTGCAAACGTATTCATATATATTGGGTTTGATAGATAAATTTTAAAATCAATTGTAATCTTATTCAACACTTAACTGTCAGTCAGTTGAGTATGCTTTAAAAACTTTACAGACGGTATTAAATTTTATTTTCCTTTTCGCCTATTTTTTTCCTTTTATGATTATTTTCCACTTTTATTGTACCTTCTGTTCTGGCTTGATTTAAAAAATTAAAATATTGATTGGCATAAACCAAGAAATTTTAAATAAAATCAGCACTTGATTGATAGATTATTGATTAAAGCGATGAAAAGAATAGAAAAAACCCCAAAAAAACATACAAATTTAAATAAAAAGAAATTTCCATTTAAATGTAGAAGAAAGGAAAAAAAGAACGAAAAGAACGAAAGAAAGCCATGTATGGATGATAATGTTGTTTGAATTTGAAAACAATTTTAAATTGAATTCTTTTGTGATTTGGGTTCAAGGGAATTTGCCATTCGATTTTGAAACTTTTTTTTTTTTTTTTTTTTTTTTTTTTTTTTTGTAGAAAGGTAAGCTAAATAAGATTTAACTTTCAGTTTTATAAAATATAACACAGAGATTAAGGTTTATTTAACTTAAAAAATTCTCTTAAGAAAGCATGAATCGAATTGGCATTGAAAAATATGTGTTGAAAAAATTTATGGTGAGTGGGGGCAGTGCTGATTTTTAAGGCTACAATTCTAAGGTTAGGCGCAGTATGGAATACCAATTTTCATAAACTTTCCGTGGCATATGTGGCCAATATTATTTCACCAATAACTCTTCAAATGTTCATTTTCAACTGTTCAAAACAAATAATCCAATAACGTTAAATCATATGATATTTGTGGCCAGTTAAGGCCATTATTCTTTTCACTCGTTGTCGTAGAGTAAATCATTTTACGAGATTCACTTGAGATAATTTCTGTCCATCTTGAGTCTACAGTGAGTATAAAAAACTAGCTCCTCACATGACTTGTGTTGTGTGTGTTAAGTTTATGCATGAGTGGCGCAGCCTACTGTTTATAGTTGATTCCGAACGACAGATTTTTGAGCAACTTATTGATGGCAATTTTATTTACTCTAAAAATTTTTGTCAGACATCTGCTAAGAGGCAATTGCCGTAGAAATCTTTGTTCTCTTTCTACGGCTAATAAGCCAACACACTGCCTACTAGACTATGACGTCTTCAAGGTACACCTTAAGCGAATTTGATTTATCTTTGTATCAATGCCTAAAGATTTAGTGAACGCAAACGATGGGCAGACTACAATCTTTGTTGTCGTTTCGCATTCCATAAACTTCACCTCGTGTACCCTGTTATGTTATATGTTAAATGGAATCTTTGAAGGCCTTAAGATAAGCTTTGGATCCTTTGATTCTATGGCCTAGAACATCTACAGAATTCATAATAGTGCTAGGAAACCACGCTTCTAAAATTGCCATGAGAAAATCTCCAAACCCACAAAACATTATAAAAATTCTTCTGAAATATAAAAAAGACAACGTCAAGTTTGTAAAACGAATATTATAATCTTGACTTTCATTATATAGCTGGGTTGCTACCAGTGGTCTCGAACACATCCTGTAGGCAATATGTTTACATACGTAAATATTGTAAAAAAAAAATTACCAAAAATTTTCTATGAATTTAATGATGAAACGACCGTACGCGATGTATGTTTCAGATATTCTTCTTCACTTTTAACCTGAGAAAGTTTTCCATTTTATGCAGGCTAGACATGATTATTGCCATACTTCCTTGCGCAATAATATCTCAGTTAACATGCAAATTATATTTGACATCAAGCATGACAGTTTCTGTTTTCTATTTTACATTTCAATTTTTTTTTTGCATATTTTACTACGAATCTACAAACATAGATATATTGGCGCGTGTATCTTTTTAAATGAGCCTCAAAGAAAGACTCTAAATTGTTATTTAATATTATTGCATAGAAAACGCCGTTATAAAAATGGTCTCCAAACAAGACAAATGTCTAGAAGACATGAACAGGAAAGAATGTCATTGAAATTCTTCTAAAATTTAATGGAAAAATAATCAAAGTAAAGTTTTAATTTTAATTTTTCTTTCTTTGGAACAAACCACCTCTGACATCTAAATACCAACAAATTCCACATACAAGATAAACATGTGAGAGGTTCTTGTAAAAAATTTTATTTTTTTTTCTGCAGGTGGCATACCAAACTCAAAATACAATTAATGAAGAGAAAGAAAGAGAAATTATTGAAATTGAATTCAATCCTTGTAGCAAACAGGAGTATTAAATTCGTTTTTTTTTAATTTTTTTTTTTTTTGTGCAAATAAAAACCAGCAGGATGCTATTCATTTAGATTCGTTTTGTAATGCATGCGTGTTGGATGTATGTTGTTATGCCTTGGAATTGATGTAAATCGGCAATTATCGATATCATTCATTCCTACTTATTATGAAAAATCTACCATAAACTCGGAGATACCAATGCTGGATTGCGTTTTACAAGATTTGATTCGATTTGAAATGTATTCTCATAGTTATTAAGCTAGACAATTAATTTTCATTTTATTTTAGTACCAATATGCTAATAAGAAGGAAAATAATTGATAAAAACAAAAATTTTAAATCGATATATCCATACATCCATACATACATTCATACATACATCCACAAATCCATACATACATCCATACATCCATCCATCCATCCCTACATACATACATACATCCATACATACATTCATATATACATCCATACATCCATACATACATCCATACTTCCATCCATCCATCTCTACATACATACAACATACATACATACAAACATACATACATACATACATACATACATACATACATAGATACATAGATACATAGATACATACATACAATACATGCATTATATAACCGGCTTATGGAAGAGGTGACGAATTCTAGGATTTTATGGAGCCAATACAGAGAATGGCTGAAGTTATGCTGGAACTCCGAATGTTGGAGGAACGAAGGTGAAATTGAAATTAGTGAGATAAAGCTTTTAAGCTAACCAGCCCTCCGCGAAGTAATACCTTACGACAGTCCCGCGGGGGGAGGGTGGTTGAAGTGTGTAGGGAGTGGGTTTAGTACGTAGGCACCAGTGATGGTGAATCGTGCACTCTTTTGTTGGAAGATTCACTCCTCCGGCATACATACATACATACATACATACATACATAATTTTGTGATTACAAACTTTCAGTCAGGATTAGAACCAACCACCTATGTTGTGTGTGGACCTACCACGAACGACAGATTTTTTTTGAGAAGCTTTGTCATAGCAATTTCATTTAACCTCACAATTTTTGCCAGATATCTGTTGAGTTTTTGTTGGAGTTGTCTGACCTGGGGTTTTGAACTTTGGCCTCATGTCTAACAAACAAATAAACATTACCTGCTGGACTCTTCGTTTTACTTTAACTCTTAAAATTTATTCCAAAATTCTATATTTTTCAATTGTTTTCCTTATATCTTCAAACTACTACTACTTACTCTCTTCAATTTTTAATAGATTCTTTCGAGAATAAGGAAATCACACATTATCTCCGCTAAACTAACATATGACATGACATCATATGATATTGTGCTTCCGCAAATGTTAATAAGAAACTGAAATAGGCTTCTTAGTTTTTCATAATAAACTAAGCTTCATACACTTAAACATTTTTGTCCATTGAAATGATTATGTTAAGTTTTCAGGATATAAAGTGGATACACGATGATTAATGATTATAAACAAAAAGAAAACAAAAAAAAAAAAACAGAAAAGAAATCATAAAGTTTTAGTGTGGTGAAACTAAGTTTTCTTTATGGCTTCAGTTTATGGTCAGTACAGTATCAATATAAAACGAAATAAACAACTTAAGACCACACTATTAGTTTTGCCCTTTTGGCTTAATAGAGTCAAAAGCAGAAGGATAGTGAAAATGATAATAAAAACTTTTAAATAAAAAATAAAAAAAAGATGAATAATCAATATTATATACAAACTATTGCTATAAGCTATAATTTATATTGTATTTACATACTCATACATGCATACATGGTACATACATACATACACAAGCATCATGTCCATGAAAGACCAGCTAACAAATTATTATGGGCCACTCGAACGAAATAATAACAATGCTTTTCTCACTCTCTCTCTCTCTCTCTCTCTCTCTCTTTGTTCAGCATGTGTTACAAATATGAAGTAAATTAAGACCCAAAAAACAATTTAGCAGGACGAAAATATTACCAAAGTCTCTCTTACCAAAACATTATAAATGACCATGAACTCATATGGGTTTTTGGTTGGTGTTAGGAAAAAAAATTCTCCCAACAACTGAACTTTATGTAAAGAAATATGAAACAAAAAAAATATATAAGAAAAGTTATTTAATTATTGGATTTATACATACAATAAATACCCTATCCATCTGCCCCTCTACTAATTTGAACAAGTTTATGTATTAAAAATCATTGGCATTACGAGACAGACGCATGCTGTTTTTATAGTTGAGCTCATTAAAATGCATTATGAGGTAGACGTAAAGTAAAGTAAAGTCAAGTAAAATAAAGTAAAGTCAACTCAAGTAAAGTAAATAAATTCAAACAAATACTGGCAATATTTAATAAAAGCCAACCCGTATATATTGGCCAAAAGTATTAATAACTTCTCTATATGATGGATGGCATATGTGTGCGTAAAAATGAATTTTTCTTAAATGGTGTCTGCTTTGTTGTGTTGGCACTTAAGGCATAGCTTTTGGCAAAATTATTGTACTTTTATTAACCGATATTCTCACATAATAAATCTGAAATTTTATTGCAAAAACCACCGCATCATTACCGCACAATTGCAATACAATTCTGGTGTGATTTCATTTCTTTTTCTGTTTTTTTTTTGTTTTTTTTT
>QOCX01004653.1:0-14262 GCA_005959815.1 Sarcophaga bullata | reverse complement strand
GGGACGGATTAGGTTTGAATTCTTGTTACATTTTCTTTGTCTTGTTCTAATGTTATTATGCAGCCTAACATTGGGCTCTATCTAATGTCTAGGAGCCTAGGCAGACCGAACGGACACAGCCTACATCACGAATATTGGCCCCGAGAAATCCAAATATAAAAGATGTTGCCTAAATGTTTATGTTGTATGTTAAGACCATTGATAACACACATATCAAGCCATAATACTGGTTATAATAGACTGTAGGGATTTAAGTCTTCTATACACACCCTATAAATATACCCATAGGCATATGTTTTGCTGCATAATTTATCTACTCAATATCATGAGAGCAGTTATATCGTAATCCTGGCCTGTTTGTAATGCGAAGTTTTTCTCAAGTCAACGATTTCTCGGCCATGTGGCATTACTACTAAAGTATACTTCTTTTTGCATAACCTAGCCATTCATAGCTAAAATTAATGCACATAACATGGACGATGGAACGAGCTAAGCTGTAGTCCTGACTAAAGTAATAATGACTTAATAATGAATGTAATGCAGTGTAGAACTTTAAGTCAACTGTTCGTGTTCCATAATATGATCACTCTGATGAATTTTGTTTGATGCATTACTAATAACGGAACTCAACTTAGGTTGTGTAAGAAGCTAGGCTGTAGTCAAGGGTTATATGAATGTTAGGCGGTCTCACTTTAATGCTTAATAACAAGGGTAATAAAAGAACTTATCCATTGTCCCCAGATGTTTACCTTAACAGGAGCATTCAGTAAGGCATTCAAACAGTACTCATGATCATGTTAAGCTTTGATAGCGTCAATTATTTTACCAGAATCTAGCTTGCATTGATCTGCAGTTCCGCAGACAAAATGGTTGTAATGAACAATTATGTGGGTGAGTATGAATATTGCTTTTCTGCACGTAATGAAATTCTTTTATTTCGTTTTTTATATTCTTTGTTTAGAGCTTCATATTCCCAGAATGATTAAGGGTTAATAAACCCAGTTTTAGTTTCTTTTCATTTTTCGATTGTATTATCTTAAAAAATAAAAATTGGAACTTTAAAGAAAAGAAAAAAGAAAAACGCTTAAGACTTAAGAAAAAAAAGAAGAAACAGTGTTTCAAAAACGTATACATATAGTGTTACTGTAACTAAATTGTACTGTACTATATTTGTACTGTACGTATATTTGTATTACTATGTTATCTTGTATTTATTAATTATTTCAATTTGTTTTAAACTTTTTGTAAATATTCTAGATAAATGTTGTTACTATTTTTAGGTATAAAAGAAGAAAATAAAAAAGTAACTATTAACGATTTAAAAAAAAACAATTTAAAAACAATTTACAATGGAATAACAAAACAGAAGAATTAGAAGAAAAGCAATTGTACTTATGAGTAACACTTACTTTTGATTTTCATGAGAAAGCAAAAAAAACAAAAATAAAAATTCTAAAATAATCAAAATTTATTTAAAAATAAAACAAAATAGATGATGAATGAGGAAGACTCTATTATAAATGTTGTGAAATTATAAATGTGAACATTTTATAATGTGGTTTACCTTTCAATAAATAAAAAAAACTCAAATAAAAATAAAAATAAAAATAAAAAGGAATTAAATGCAAAACAAAAACAAGGAAAAAAACAATCAAAACCGCAAAATTTAAAGAAAATGATTTAAATGCAAAGTGAAAAGAAAGATAAAACAAAAAACTTGTTTACGATTTAAATAAGAATGAAATAAAAAATAAAAAATAAACAGAGAAACTATGCAGAAAAACTAAAAACAGAATGTTATTAAGAAACAAATGCTTTCAGGTTAAGGTAAGTTAGACTATAAAAGATCATGAAACCTGCAAAAGAAATATTGACGACTAAATATGAGGATATCTTTTCAATTTGTATTTTACTGAAGTATTGTGGTGAAAACATCATAAAAACTGAATATTTATTTTAGACAAAATAACAAATAGTACAAACAATAACAATAACAAATCAACATGATGTTTCTAGAAGTTACCGAAACAAAAATAATTGTAGTATAATGTAGCAATTTCATCTGCCTGAATATTTCCTCAGCATCTAATACAATACAATAAAAATTACAATAACAAACCAATATTGTTATTCTAGAAGTTGCCAAATCGTAATAAAATGTCGACAAATACAGACCCTCTGTAATTTCTTGCAATCTTTAGCCACCAATTGCATATGTTTGTCATTCAGAATCAAACTATAATATGTAACTGATGTGAGGTTGCGAAATATTTGAGCATTGCTAATAGACACTAACACTTTCTCCTGGTGGCAATAATGTTCCGAATGCACCATCAACTTTCTAATGTTTTTAGCATTTAAATTTAAAAAATCCACACATTTTTAATCATGCATTTATGAACTTAAAAGTATCATAAGAAAGTAAAGAAATTATTGAATGTTTTCAATTGGAAAAATACAAATACAAATCGAAACAGATATTCTCTGTTTTAAAGTTCCAATGTATAATCGGCATTCTTGTATCTATAATGGCTGGTGTATTTATTAATCCGATGTATAATCCGATCAAAATCTGATATTAAATCAAAGGAATCTGAAATCAAAAACAACAATAATTTAAAGGTTTAAGATAAAGGCTTAAATGTTAACCTGGTAACCAGGCAAAAAATTTTATTTTTAAAGGTAGGGAAAGAAAGGTAAATGTTTCTTTGGAAACTTACCCAACTTCAGACCGCATATTTTAATCGCTTTAATTCTGCCCACAAATAAATCGTGAGAAATTAATTCATTCAGGAATAAGCAATCCATTAGCTCTGCATGTTTGCCATAAATCAGAAGCTTCAGCTGCTTATTCAGACACATTAAGTCCAGCCAAAATGTTAAGGCCATTTGAAAAATTTCACAGGGTATTGTGATATGTTGGAGGGTGGTACATGTGCCAAAAGCTGTTGGAGGTATGTCCCCCTCAAGATTTATAGCCTCCGAAGTGCGTAAAGTTAAACGTTCCAAAGTTAAGTTGCGTATGAGAATTATAATGAAACGCCATGATAAATGGGCACACGACGAAAAGGACAATTCCTTAAGAGATATTCATAGTAAAAACAACACGTCCTTAATAATAAGATCTGGGTACTGTGGTGAGATGATACTTTAACGCGGGGCATTTAATCGATATCCGTCATCGTTTATGTTCACCATTCACTCAACGTAAAGGTGTGATAAATTCTCAAAATGTATTTCATAAGACTATCCTGTAGGACATCGGATATTTGGTAAGATAAAATCGTACAATGGTCATCATTTCCAAACTGGGTGGGTACGTTAATATGATTCACAGGACCCCAAGATTGCGGGTATAATCATGGTAGAGCTTTTCAACTTTAGGAGTCACCGAAAATCTGTTGAAAATTGGAAAACGTTAAGCCACCACAAGACCTTTAATGACAACAATGTGCAGGGTCTCTTTAAGTCACGAAAATCATTCACACTGAGAATCATCAGTTCTCTAAATTTAATATTTCTCGCAGTTTATCTATTCTTCACTAAAATTCATGAGTCTCTATTATTTCTTGTGTTATTTGTGTTACTGTTATAAACAGTCTTGTAATTGACTAAAATGTTTCAAATCACTGCGCAAAGCCATACCAAAATTATTGGTTATTATGCCCCATATCAAGGAATTTCCATGTGTTTTTGTTTAAATTTATGGCAAAGTATCTGTTTCCTAGTCCTCCAATCGTTAGAAGTGTTATAAGGTATTTAAACGCTTTAAATTTTAAATTCTGGGACTATCTCTTTCCCAAATGACGCATTTAAACGGGATACAGAAGCGGATCCCATGTTTTCTAGGAGTTTTGTCAAATTATTCATGTCAGTACAGAGTTGACCAGTTTCAGAGTCTCGGCCCGGTATGAGTAGTCCAACTCCTGATTAAAGCCATTTTTAAATATAGAGCTGTGATCTTTTTACAATTCTTGGCACCCAATTTGCATGTTTCGTCATTTCAAATCAAACGTAGATAGGTAAGCGGATGTGAGATTGCTAAATATTTGCACATTGCTAAGGAGCACGCCCACTTTCTTCCTGAATGGACAACTGAGTACTCTGAATGCCACCAGTTTTTCTAAGGTTTGTTTCGCATTTCAAAGTATAAAAAATTCGGCACATGAATTGTATGAGTCAAGGCTACTTTCGCGTTGTTGCATCTCTTCAATTCATTTGCTTTTTTGAGCATTTTGTATTTACAATATTCAGTACAAGGGTTGCTTGTGTAGAGTCAATTGAGTACATGTCTGTGGACGCATATTAACAATTTCTAAAATGTGTTCAGCGTTTTGATATTTCAAAGTTAATTTTCTTGTTAAATCCAGAGGCTAAAAAATACTTGCCATAAATAATTCGAATTGTAAAGTTTTTTACTGTGCCTTTCGTTCGCGAATTCATTCTTTTTTTTATGTGTTTTCACACGTCAAAGATCTCAGACATAACTGTTGAAACATTGCATCAAATACATAAAAAAATTAATCAATTCAGTTTGATTAAATTTATTATGGTAAGATTAAATTCGGATATTCGGTTTATGTAAATCACCGGATATATTAAGTCGTTCAGCGGATCTCAGTCTGGCTTCTAAAATAGTCTCTAGTAAACGTTGACAAAGTAATGCAATGATACAAGACTTGTGGGATTTATTTTAACTACTTTCAGATAATTAAAATTATTAAAAACTTTTTTCTTGATTATTTTTATTTAAAATCAATTAAAAATAAGACAATCTCTTGAGGCAATACATTCTTCTTGCGCTTTTATTTATTCTGTCAACTACACGATCTTTCTATGAATAGTTATTGTTGGATTTGTGAACTTTATTTTGTTTCCTTATCAGAATTCCTACGTGTTTATTGTCTGTGTACCGTTCAGTATGTGTATTTTGTTGTTGTATGTTTCTTTTGTTTAATTAATTTCATTAGGTATGTTTTGTTTGTTTGGATTGTTCTGAAATGTTGTTAATAAGAAAGTCTTGTTTGTTTGTTTATTTAAACACACTTGCTGATTCAATTTGGCGTCTCTCTTTTATTCCTTCGCGAAGTAAATATTTTTCAGGCAATACTTATTGCTTTTAACGTTTGAAAAAAGACTTAATAATTGTATGCTTAAGACTATTATTTATTTTTATTTTGACCAAAAAATACAAATACGAATACAAATCATAACAGATATTCTCTGTTTTAAATTTCCAATGTATAGTCGGCTTTCTTGTATCTGTAATGGCTGGTGTATTTATTAACCCGATGTATAATTCGATCAAAATCTGATAATAAATCAAAGGAATCTGAAATACAAATCAACAAAAAATTAATTTCAAATAATCGATAAAAAAATTATTATTAAAAAATCACAAGACAACTATATTGTGAAGGACTGGAAAGGTTCTATCTTTATTGTGTTAGCCTTGTGAGGAAGTTAGGAAAAGTGTTAATAACTATCAATCCTATGACAAGATGCCTGCCCAGTTAACTACTAAATTTAAAAAGATTTTAGTATCTTCCAATAGTTATTATTGTAACGGAACTAGTTTAGTTTACGACAAGCATTATAAGCTGAAACTAAAGTATAGAAAACTAGCTATGGTTTCGCATGACCATCGGTAAAGGCGCATATGTACTCTTTATGTCTTACGTCTTTCCTAAATATATCATTAAAGTGTGTCAACACTACGTCAACGTTTTTAGGATAATTGCTGTGAACCTAACTTCTTAAGTAAAAAATCTGCTCTCTTTTCTAATCCTAATGAAAGCTACTTAAATTTGTAGACAGTTTTGAGGCAACTTTTCTGATAATTCAGACTAGGAATGTTTTGGTAAAAATTATTCTAGGAACTACCCCTAGGGTAATAAAATTGCTTTCTACGTTTAAAAAAACACAACGCACTCTAACCTCTACCAACGCCTCACACACATCGCTTTTGCAGTAACCTTATTGCAGACACGGAACTCTCTTTATAATCCCTTTCCTATTCTCTTTATCGGAATAAAATGGGCATGGAGTGTTTCTTTTAAAAGATTTTCTTTCTAGGAAACTTACTCCAAGATTAAGCGCCACCTATAGTTGTTGTAAATCGCTTTAAATTCTGGTTACCAACAGAATCCATGACAAATTACTATTCGTTCAGGAAATCCGCGCCGAATACTTTTAATGCTTGCCCGCTCACACATTAAAAGTTTTAAGTTCGTTATGTCAGGCACACAATCCACGCCAAAGGTCTTGAGCTTTTAATAATTGCACATCACTTAGGTGCATGAGATGATCAGTTGTAGGCGTCCAGGTATGTATACCACAAGCATTTTAAGGGCGTACTATCTTTATCACTGGCTTTATAACTCCAATGTGACGTAGAGCTTAAACGTCTCAAAAGTTAAGTTGCGCTATGACGGCACCCATTATTAATGAAACGCCATGATAAATGGAACACCGACGGAGAAGACAATTCCTTAAGAGGACTCGCTTCATAGTAAAAACAACCACCTCCCTCTAGCCTCAGCGATTGCGTATGTGGGAGATAACTTTAACGCGGGGGCTTTATCGATAATTTAATCCAGTTATCGTTAATATCACCACTCATCCAACGCAAAGTGTGTAAATTTTCAAAATTATTCAAAGATTTCTGTAGGACATCGGATATTTGGGTAAATAAAATCGTATCAATGGTCATCATTTCCAAACTGGGCGCTACGTATATATGATTGATGGTACCCAAGATGCGAGTATTAATCATGGTAAAGCTTTTCAACTTTAGAGCACCCAAAATCTGTTGAAAATTGGCAAAAGTTAAGCCACCACAGGATTTTAATGACAGATGATGCAGATTCTTTATATCACGGAAATCGCTTACATTGATATCACAGTTCTCCATACTCAATCTCTCGAGTTGCGGGCAATTCTTCTCTAAAACATCCACTATCTGGTTATCAAATGTAGTATTATAATCACTTACTGTTATAAACAGCTCTTTGAGTTGGTCAAAATGTTTCAAATATTGCTGAAAACCCAACCAAAAACTATCGGCTATTATGCCCATATCGAGTATTTCTATTGTGTTGTTTAATTTCTCCAAAGTTCCCGTTTCATAGTCCTCAATCGTAAAGTGTTTGAGTATAAGACGTTGTAAATTTAAATTTTGGAAAATCTTTTGTAAATGATAAGATTTTAGAATTGATTTCGTTTCAGGATCACCATGTATCTCCAAATCCTTTAAATTATGCATGTCGTACACATTGTCCAAATTCAAGTGCTCGCCGGGAATGAGAGCAGTTAAGTACTCATTAAAGCATTCCAACATATAAAGGCTCTGTAATTTCTTACAATACTTGGCCACCAATTGCAGTTGTTCGTCATTCAAAATCAAACGATAATATGTGAGTGATGTGAGATTGCGAAATATTTGCACATTCTTGAACGCTACGCCCACTTCTTGCTGGTAGAAATAGTACTCCGAATGCACCACTAGCTTTCTAATGTTTTTCCAAATATAAAAACTCCACACATTTTTTATGATTTAGAGCCACTTTCGATTGTCGTACCCGTCAATCCGTTCTCTTTTAGCATTTTGTATACAATATTCACATACGGGTCTGTGTGAGGTCAATTCGGCACATGTCTCCCGACCACACGAATGATTTTAAAATGTATTCACAGCGTTTGGAAACTTCTAAAATTTTTAATTTGTTTCATCTAAAATAATTTAAAATATTTGCCATTAAATAATCGGATTTATAACATTTTTACACGCTCGTACCGTACGAGGATTCATTTCTATCGTTTTTTTTCTATGTTTTACAGAAAAGTTCTCAGAGGTGACTGAGCAACATTGCTTAATAGTGGCTATAATAATTTGTATTTGAGTTTTAATTCATTTCAAATAAAAATTAAATAAATATTGTGGTTTTGTTGTAAAATCAGAGAGAGAATTATCGCTTTAATAGATTTATAAATCACTGGAAGATGTTGGAGATTTTCTAGTATAAACAACCGTCTTTTTCAAATCATGAGATACAGCCAAGTTGTAGGATTTGTTAAAGTTTTCCCATAACGTTAGCTAATGTTTAATCTGTTAAGAACCTATAGTCGTAAGTATTTTTTTATAGTGGAACGTTTGTAATTCAGTTACTTTTTAGAAAAAGTACTTTTCCATATAGTTTTTGGTACGTTTCTTGGAAAGGCATAACAGAAAGTACTTTTTCTATTCCTTTTACTGTTGAATATCTACTGAATCTTAAACTAACTAAAAAATTATTTTCGAAATGGTACTTTTCTCTTCAGCTTTTACAGCTACTTACCTGATTTTCTACATAATGGTACTATTTTAATCCCCTTTTAACAGAAATATAAAAAAAAATTCTTTCTCTAACTTTTTTTTTTATTTTTTAGAAATTTTTAAATTTTTTTACTGCAAAGATCACAGCGTTTACGTACTTTATGGGGACTTTTATCCCTTGAACTATTATGCAGCTGTTGTGGTACTTTTAAACTTTTCAAACTTAACGCCTGCGTCTTATTCTCCTTATTACTAGTGGCACTGAAATACAGATCAGTATACGATTTTCTTATACTAAACGGTGAGCTGCGTGGCGTCGCTAGGAACGAGGAGGTATTCTTTACAGGTGGGTGGGTTGACATGGTGGATCTCAAATCCAAGTTTGACATTTTAAGGGTATGGGTTTGATTGGTCGACATCTCAAAGGAGCCATTACTAGATAAAGAAGTTTTTGAAGATTCGCGTGTTAAAATAACATTTTCAGTGTTTGTTTTTGTTACATTGCGATGCAGGGCGCTTTGTTGATTAAAATCGTAAACATGATTAATGTGTTGTGGCTGTTGCTGTGCAATTAGCTCAGTTTGGGGCTCCAAAGGTGGCAATTGTCTTGTATCGCTACGAGAGTGATGTGATCTCATATTTGTGGGAGATTTAACACTCTCATACAAATGCGATGACGTTGACGGTGCATAAGGCAGTTGTGTGGGCTGTAAAGAACTTTCTACAAATGGATCAGAACTTACGCTTGAAATAAATTCATTGGTACGCGAACGATTCGGATTAAAATCAAATTTACGTCCAGCATTATGATGATTACGATTGGTCTGGTAACGGCCACCGCCATTCGTAAATTCATGATGTTTTTTGCGATTGTTGCCGGTATTGGGACGATTTGGTAGACGTTGTATCCTGCCTCCTACTCTGGCACTGGAACGTTGAGAATTGGCTGGACTTGAACGGAAATTAGAGGTGGTATCGCTGCTATCATCATCATTCAATACGCCTCTTATGTTACCTAAATGGGAAGGCCTTTCACGATGTTGAAGGCCATAACCAGCGGTACCACCAAACTTCGTAAGCGTACCATTACGCCTAAAGGCATCGTGTGGATTAAACTTACGCTGCAGGGCCAACATATCGGCAAATTTTTCCCATTCCGTTGTACGTGGACGTTTCTCTTCTGTCTCGTTATTAGTTTTCACCAAGGGTAACTTTTTTGCTTTTGGTTTCTCTCTCTCTTCTCTCTTTACTGCTGGCAGTGGCTTTTGTTGCAACATTTGTGTGTCCAAGGTAATTAATCTTGTGAATTCCTATTAGCAATGCTGTTAGGCTGTCGCTTGTGGCAAAGGCTATATCTGTAGTGGCCAATGTCCAGTGGGCAAGATTAGGAGCAGAGTGTTGTAAGGTGGAAAAGTTTTATGAACCACGGATCATTCGCGTCAGGTTTTACTAATTTTAAATGATTTTTTTTTTAAATATTTTGTTGTTGTTGTTTGGTTTTTTTTTTTTTTGGTTGGAAAAGAAAGCCAATTTTTTTTTAAGTAAAAAAAAAAAAAAAAAAAAAAGTAAAAAAAAAAAAAAAAAAAAAAAAAAAAAAAACAAAAAAAAAAAAAAAAAAAAAAAAAAAAAAAAAAAAAAAACAAATAAAAAAAAAAAAAAAAAAAAAAATTGTGTATTTCGGTTTTTGTTTGGGGTAAAAAAAATTTTAAAACAGAAAAAAAATTTGAAAATTGAATTTTTTTTTTTGTGTTCTTCTCCTAGTTTTCAAAACTACTTGCATTGCACAAAAAACAAACTACTTTTTGCCAACCAGGATACCTGAATTTCATGCTTAAAGTTAGTAAATTCTTGGAGCTTGAGGTTGCATACAGCTTTTTAGCTCTGTTCCTTTAGTCTCTCGCTTTTTTTTTTTTTCCTCATATCAAAACAACAGCCAACAACGTAAGGGATAATTCACATTAAATACTTTACATGAAAATCTTATAAAATACTACTCGATTTTATTTATTAAAAACGTTTACATAATAAAAATTTATTTACATGGTATTTTTAATATTATTATTGTATGTATATGTATTGAGTATATAGTTACTATTTATAGGTATATATGTAAGGCATATATTGTATATTGCGTATTAACATTAATAAAAAAAAGAATAAAGGAATATATTCTAGATTAAAAATGCATATGACAGTAGAAATACGGCTTATGGTGGTAAAGCCATGTTTGCTTTCAATTAAAATGTTTTATGAAAGGCTCTTTGGAATAAATTATAAAAAAACTAGAAAACAAAATAAAAACTTATCAATTTAATTGCCTCCAAGATGCTAGTCTCAAGGTTAACTAAGTTTCTGACAAGCAAACCCCTATAAATTCTTGCCCGCTTAAATCACCAGCGAATTTCATCAGTTTCGTTTTTCTATTTATAACATGATCTGTACTGTTCGAGTTCTTAAAATAGCTATCAACCACTGCATCTACCGGTTCATTATTTGTAAATATTTTATCACAGAGTCATATATTTTATCTAAAAAAACTTTCACTGTTGAGAGGTGAATGTAATGAAAGCTTTTCAAACTCCCCATGATTTCTGATTGATTGATTCTGACCACCGCATTAATGGATGCGTAAAATATTGCATTGTCTTGATAAAACAATTAAACAAACAAAAGTATGCTTAACTTCATCATTTGTATGCTGCAGTATGTTAAAGTAGTACTCGTCATTAATTGTTCATACTTCATAGGAAAACGTTCAATGGCTTGTTTAGACACAATTCTCCCATTCCAGTCCATACCTGTGGCTGTTTTATTGTTTCAAATATAAAGTGGGGTTCCTGTCTAATATTGCCCCAGTACAGGTTTTAAATTGGTAATGAAGGAACAGAGTATTAGTTCTTCATAATTTAGATTTATTGTTTTTAGCTTAATCTGAGGAAATAATGCTTTAAGGCAGAGTTTAGGAATCAACAAATATCAACTGGTTACACACAGTGGTCCGTTATATGACCTGTGCCAAATGAGCTTAGATTTCAAGAAACCTGCAACTCAACCCCTGACTTATTCGTGGCTATACATCGGCGTAAAACTAACATAACAGTGTCTATAGAAACATTTTCACGAAGCTGTTTTTGAACCTATTGTGACTAAATTTGGCACCCATTATGAACCGAAGAATATTAGAACCATCGAAATTCTGTGATCACAATCGATATGATCAACTGACCTCTAAAGGCAAACGTATCCACTTACAGTGTTACGCTTTACAGATTCAATACAACGGCTAAGTTAAGCAGACTGATGATGAACTTCGATGAACCAATCACAAAAAGGACGTGTAATAGCATCCTTCTCTTTCAATGGCAAATGGTTTACAACTATTCAGAAACAGCTAAGATTACTGAGACTAATATCTGTCAGAGAATCCCAGCACTGAGATTTGGTGCCGGCTGCACAGTTCATATCAGTGAAGCCCCCCATAAACAGTCAAGTGGAAGATCGGAATGAAATATTTGTGGGTACTCTCCCCTTTATATTTCTCATTTTTTATTGCAAAGTAGCGATAACATAGCGAAACACAAACCATACTGCAACGATGCTGTATAGAGGTGGGTACCATACTGTAATTAATAAGCGCATCGTATAAGTAGTAAGAAGTTCGGATATGGTGAGATTATTTCGAGCACTGTCTTAAGAAACCCAGGCACATGAAAACTTCTTTCGATACTTGAGAAAAGAGCCGGTTACAACGATTGGTGCCTTGAAACTTTCATGCCCTTAATTACAAACAAGGGAATTTATCGTAGATCTTTGTGTTCATAACTAACAATAAACCTTTCGAGCATTTAAAATTTGCCCCTATTCACAGATTAAATATAAGAACAAAGAGGGTGAATTATTCATTGTAAACCTTTTCATCTTAATCCCTATAGGGCTTGATTCCTAGGGTGAAAAGAAAAGAAAAGAAAAATTAAAAACTTGCATACATTATTGGTCATTCCAACCCTTTGATCAGGAATACGACCTAGCTTCTGACAAATAAATTTCAATAAAGTATATCTTGCCACGCTTTGTGAAACAATTAGAAAATGCCAAAATCCACAACCTTGCCAACTAGTTATCAATATAACGGGCCTTCCGTTATAGGCAGTACGGTTGCCTATCTGCCGCTGATGACTTATAATAATTTCCATAATCTTGGAAAGAAAACAAATCGATTAATCCAGTATTTCTAATGCCTAATTTTTTTTTTTCATATCAATTTAAGCATATTATTTAAATAATATTTGTTAGTGTGTTTGTATTTACAAAAATGTTCTTCATTTTCATAATTATTAAATTATTAATTAATTGTGATGTATTATTAGTTTATTAATTATTAATTATAATTATTAAGTAATATTAGTTTTAAAAAAAAGAGAAAAGCGGAGGGAATTATTAAATTAAATCATAAAAACTATTGACTACTCGTACATTAATTAGAACAGAAATTTCCTTAAAAATCAAATGCTTCTACAACTACAACTAAATTAAATGAAATATTAAGGGAGAAAGAGAGAGAGAGAGAAAGAGTAAGTGCAATGACCATAAAATTATTGTATTTTTCGACTAAAAAGGTTATAAAGTTTACAATATAAACAATAAAAAACATGTCTTAACATGTTATGCTCTCTCCTGTTATGTTTTTTTTTTTCTTTTTTTAGTTATAAAAAGAGTACATAAGTCTCGAGATTAGTTTTGTTTTAATCTACTAGCACATACATAAATTACTTACTAAAACACATTTTAAAACAGAAGTACAGAGAGAGAGAGAGAGAGTAAAAACAAAATTCTATCACATAAACAACGTGGCAACATACACACACACACACAGAAACGCAATAGAAAATGGACGACACATTAAGAGAAACATTTAATATTCTGCCCTACTCACTGCATATTACTGTTTATTTTATTATCATTGTTTGTTGTTATCGCTGCCGCTGTCGTTGTTGCTGTAGCAGCACTGGCCATTGAATCGTTATTCTTTAACATGTCATGAGCTGTCGTGTTACTATCAATTATCTGTGTTGTTTTTGTTTTAATGTTGTTGTCTGTTGTTTTTATGCTGTTGTTAATTAGTTCAGGAGGAGGGTCATCATTAACATTAGCGTTGTTAGCTGACTTAAGGTTATTGACCGCCATATCGATTATATGTTCCTGTTGCAGTTGCAATTGTTGCTGTTTAAGAACCTCTGCTGTTAGATTTTCCAATTCCTTTAAAGTTGGTTTTGGTGTTGGTGGATTATCGTCATCATCGTCATCATCATCATCGCCATTACCATCACCATAGCCTGTTCTATTATCCTTGGCTTTAGCCAATGCCTGTTCGATTTCCGGTTCCGGTGTAGAAGTTTTCAAACTATCCGTTTCAGTATCAGTATGCTGCGTTAGTATATGTTCCGTTGTCTCCTCTTCAGCTTCTGTCATTGCCGTACAAAAACCAATTCGGCCGGCATCGTTGTTGATTTATACTTTCGTATAATTGAGTTTTCTGTTCATTCATATCCGTTTTATCGATAGCATGCTCTAGCGCTTCTCCTTCAGCCATTTTGTTTGTTTCAATATCTGTGTCTGTTGTTGTGTTAGCCGCCTCTGGTTTGTTTTCGTCATTGTTTGTTGTTTTTAAATGCAATTTTTCCATTAATGTATTCTTAGCCTCATCCAATTGGCCAGATTTTTCTTTGACCACATTTTCCACTTCATGTTTAACACTTTCCATTGTGGTTGCTACTGTATCTTTTGCGGTTTCCAGACTTTTGCCTACGGATTCTTTAACGCCTAAATTATTGAAAATCAATTACAAATTAAAACGTAAATTTTTAAAAAGAGAGAAAGAATGCTTACGTATATAAAGTAGTGCAAATGTATTTGTGCGAGTGTGTGTTTTATATTGCACTGTGGTATGG
>QOCX01004652.1:112-14262 GCA_005959815.1 Sarcophaga bullata | reverse complement strand
GGGGATACGAACCCTGGCCTTTCGTCTAATAAGCCAACACTCTACCTACTAGAATACAGCGACTGTCAACTAATATCCCCACAGGTTCCAATAATTATGCCGACGATTGATTCTCATCGTCACAAAATCTACATGTTAAGCTCGAGGCCAACCCATTTTGAATAAATGTAATTAGAGACTATCAATTACCAACCCTTAATTATTTCTGTATAGTCTAAGGTCATCTTTTATTGTAGTTTCATTACAAAAATTTTGATTTCCTCAAACCCACTTGGTTTGTGGAGAGACTTTGTCTCTTTTTATCTTCGCTTTCGTTGATCATACTTATCCAATAATCCACTGCCACTCCACATAGGAGGTCTAGTTCCAACATGGAAGTTTTAATGGCTTTCTTAGCATGTGTACTTAGAGTTTATCTTTAATGTATGTATGTATGTGTCCAAGGACAGCATCGAACATTATAAATTTTTGCTCTTGTGGGGTTTAATCTCAATCCAACATTAGAGGCCGTCTACTCAATTATGCCCAGTCTTTTAACATGTAAGTGCATTAGCTAACGAATGTCAACTGAGTATCGAAAATCTCCTGTCATAATGGCCAAAGCAATGTTTATTAATAGAAGCAATAACATGCAACTTGATGGACACCTTTCAACCACAACCACATTCTCAAGTTGGCCCTCATGAAGAAGATGGCAGTTAGCTACAGAACAACAGTACATCTTCTAACCAGACAGCTTCATGTCAAAGGCTGTTTCAAGCTCCAAGTATTGCTAAATAAAGTGTTGAATGCAATTCATTGTTGATTGTGCCGCTTTAATTATTATAAGATAATCAAAATATCTTGGCAAATATGGCCATCAATTTAAAGAAGTCAATAAAATAAAATTTTTTAAACAAAGCCTAAAGTTGGAACCCTTAAAGTCGACCTCGAAGAAAAGATTTTTTAAGAAACTTTTCATGACAATTTTATTTACTTCTCCAGAGCAAGTCGCCGAAGAAAAATAATTTCATATTTCGTTTCATTCGACATGTTTGACGTGGGACTTGAACATTACTTACTAGACTATGACGGCTTCATTGCCAAGTTAAAGAACTCCTAAAAAAACACCCTATTTATGTAAACAACAAAAAGTATTAAAACAGTGGTTTTTATAAAAATTTTGAAATTTTCAAAATTATTGTAAAATGTTCTATGTGGACCAAGCTAGTGTAAGACGTACGATTCAACCGGAATTTTAATGGAGAAAGTATTATGCTGAGATTTGCTATTTTGAATTACTAAATAACAATGTTAAATAGATTGAAATGGCCGTAGTCTAGAAGGCGTGACGCACTCCAAGCCAGACATCTCGAACGAAACGAAATGTGACGAAAATATTTCTTCAACGACCTTAACATAAAAAGTTTCTCAAAAATCTATCGTTCAGAGCCGACTTTAAACTGTAGGTCACGCCAGTCATGTATGAAATTAACACACACAACATAGCTAGTGTGAGAAAGGAGGTTGTAATCCTGACTGAAGGGTTGAATTAAATGAAATCAAATTTAAAACCAAAATTTAAGGCGAATTCATGTTCATTTCAGTAGAAAAAAATCCTATTTTGAGTGATAAAGTTTGTATGTAAGTTCGTACGTAAGTTAGTTAAAATCTATTAACATTGTTATTGTTATTGTTTAAAATTTAAAAATTTAAAATTTTTAAATTCTCATTCCCTTTTTATTGAAAATACCATTCGAGCCACTGTTTCTCTTTTACGTTTAATTTTTGGCTGTCAACGGTACTAAAAAAAATAACAAAAAAAAAAGAAGAATTTTTGATGATAACAATAAATACATATTGTTACAGTTATGCAAACAATGAACGAGAAAAGAGAAAAAAAAGCAAAAGGCAACAACAAAATATAGAATACTAAGTCTGATAACAAAACGAAAAAAGGAAAAAAAATTCATAGAAAATTTGCATAAGGTCGTATACGTATAGCAAATTGTCACTAAGCGACAACCTGTCAGACCTTAGCAATAGCAGAGGCAGATTCATCGTCACCATTGGCAGTGTTCTACAGAAAACAGAGTTTTTTAAAATAACAAACTAAGCCTTACTCTCACACCAGTACAGTACAACTGAGTTACTTGTTCTGTTCGTCCAAGTAAATTTGCATGTCCATGATGTTGCTTGGTATACACTGATACCCGGTTATGTAAATAATAACGGTACACTTGAAAATGGTAATATACGAGGTGAGATGCAGTGTATTAAACGTGAGGTAACGGTTAAAACCCCAGATCAGACATCAACTTTCTCTCAGCAAATTTCTGTTAAGAACTCTGAGAGTAAATAAAATGGCCAAGAAAAGTTTCTCAAAAAACTGTAGGTCCCGCCATTCAGTTATAAAATTAACACACACAACATAAGTAGTGTGAGAAGCTAGGCTGTAATCATAATTAAAGAGTTATAATGACAAATTCTGTAAATTAAGTCAGATTCGTACCAATTTAAAGTGAACCAAATTCGTATATGTAAGTAAGTAAATGTAAATAGAGGTCTCTATAGTATGTATATACATACATACCTACATAATATATTTATTTATTCCTGTGTATATTCCTATACATACACAACAATACATTTATTAATGGTGGTGTATATATAGAGAGAGTACCTTGTATGTATAAGTTTGTTTATTTAACGAAATTTCATTGTGTAGCTCACCTTCTTGTTTAGTTTATTGCTGTATATTTTCCTGTTTAAGATTATGCCTCAGGGTCACTCCACTTATTTGCTTTGTCACCTCCGCTTAAGATGACAGACCTTGAGAGATATGAAACTGAGAACCTACGAAATTTATGCGCATCAGTTACAATAAGTTGAAGTGTGAATTGTAACCAGTACAGTACAGTACAGTACAGTGTGAATACGTATACAAATGTTAGTATTACTGTGTGTGTGCATGTTATATCTTGAATAATGAAACTTAAAAAGTCATTGTTTTACGAAAAAAACAAATGAAAATCTAACAACGTAATTCAACTCAGTCAGAAATTGAGGCAATGTGTCAAAATAACTTGGATTTTCTCTTTTTTGTTTTTAATTAATGCACTCAAAACTAATAAATCGTGATGCGTAAATCGTACACATATTGTCATACATTACTGTCGTTTGTTATAATAACAAGAGTAAATACTAAATTTTTTGAAGAAAAGTGTTGCCTTTAATTGTTTGTCAGCTGAGACTATTGACCCAGAAACGACGAAGGAAAATTTAAAAAATTTTTATTTAAGCTGTGTTAAGTTTTTGTTAAATCAGCCTTTAGGCTTGTAAATAAATTTTTAATATACTTCAGAAGTTTGAAAAAAGTTATAGAAATCACGCTACATCGATACTATATATCCGCTATAGTACTTGATATAATTTTTACCACTCAGAGAATGTCATTCAAATATTCGCTGACAGACCCAGACATAACGTGACGAAGACGGATGTAGAATCTTCTCAAAATAGTTGAATTTTAGATTGTCTCTTGTACTACCAAATTACTGTACAACTGTTCCGGTTGAAATAATAGCTACAAAGTCCGCCGCTAGACGAATGGGTAAATGCGTGTATTTACCAACAGTAAAATAACCATACATAATTGGGCATTACAACCCTTCAGTCAGTATTAATGACCTAGCTTCACACAACCCTTATGTGTGTGTGTGTTAATTTTCTACACGAGTGGCGGGACCTAGAGTTTAAAGTCGACTCCGAACGAAAGATTTTTGAGAAACTTTTCATAGCAATTTTATTTGCTCTCAGAGTTTTTTCCAGAATCTGCGGAGAAAAGTCGTCGAAGAAATATGTTTCCATATTTGGTTTAGTTGGAGATACCAGAATCAAACTCACAACCAATACGCAGTGGTCTCACAACTAATACGCCAACACACGCAACTAGTAAAGATTGTGTGCACCTCATCTAAAATTGCCCAAGATTAACGGGTGTCACCGCATGAGCTAGCGAAACATATTACGATTACCCTCATATGAATCCCTTGACCCAGAGACATTAAAGATAACAATAAAGTTGACGCAGCTACAAATTCAAATAAGAATTTCTGTACGGTGGGACAAGCAAAGGATCTCAGGCAAACCTCATTCATTTGCAAAAGATGAATGGATAGAAAGTTATTGAACCGACTTGTTAAGAAACCAGACAGATCTGGAACCAGAGTCTCCATGAGAAATTACATAGCAGTTATAAAAGCGCTCGAAACACTAGAATATTGGACGATACATGATTACTTAATCCAAATTATGAAAATCAAAATTTTGGACTTTTGCAGTCTGCAGTTGGGCAGGCAAATTTTATTCTGTTAAAGTCACCCTAGTATAGTAGTTAGTGTGTTGGCTTATTGGACGTAAGGCCACGGTTCAAACCCCAGGTATTTCTTCGGCGATTTCCTTTCAGCAGATTTCTAATAAGAATTCTGAGAGGTCCCTCCATTCATGTATGAAATTAACACACAGAAGCTAGGTCGTAATCTTGAGTAAAGAATTTTAATGACCCACTATGTATTTTATGATATTCATCACAGTCATTTATCTGTAAAAATTACTGCTGTAATGGAAAACAGCAGATTAAACTTTATTAACTTGCGCTCGGGCACATACATCAGGCTGAACATGTCCGATGACATGGCTTATGGTGGGTTATTCGCATATACCTGCAACTTTAGATAACCACACAAGAATAAATATGACGGGGCCAAATTGCACGTTCTCGATGGTTAGTTCACACTACTTTCACGCGTGATGATCATATTCTCATGCAGAATATCAAGTGTGTGATAAGCTTTATGGCAAACAGCGCTGTCCTGCGTAAATCACATATCCTTAGTGTCCAGTTTACCGATGTGGAATCAATCCCACCGAACCATCCTTTATTAATGTCAATCCTGACTTTATTAACTTCTGCAAAGTATTATATTCCTTCGTCAAAACATAATAGGTCATTAAAACCTTTCAGTCAAGGTTAACACCTAGCTTCTTAAACCAACTATGTTGTGTGTGTTAATTTTATGCATGCACATACAGTTTTAAAGTGGACGCCAAACAACAGATTCTTGAGAATCTTCTCACAGCAATTTCTTTAACTCTGAGTTTTTGTACGAAATCTGCTGAGAGTGAGTCGTGGAGGAAATATTTTCATTATACCTTGTTTTGGTAGAGTTATTTGACAAGGGGTTCGAACCGTGGTTTCATGTTTAATAAGCCAACACACTACCTATTAGATTACGGCGACTTACAACATATCATCTGTAATCCTGTATTAATCGCTCGTAATCATTGAATTGATGTTAAATGCCTACTTCTCTAGCAATATTTACAATGCTTATATGATGAACTTTCTTATACGAGTATATTTCGTACCCAGAATTCTACCGAACCATTTATGGAATTTCCTAAACATTCCTACAAAAGGGAAGAACAAGCTAAGAAGAAGAATTCTTAAAAGACGTTGTACATCTTTTGCAGTGATTTATGGTGATCTCTTATTAAATTCATGAAAATGACTACCAATACACCAGTTGCCACAATACCATCATAAAAATATTACGTATCTGAATGTATGTACAGACATATGTATGTAAGTCACAAGAAATTTTCTTTAATAGAAATCGACATTTATTGATGGCAACATTCTCAACATTCTAATGACATTGCAGAATTTCAAGCAGAATATTTTGCTTGCATAAGAAAAAGTAATACAGAAAATCTCTTTTTTTTTTTTTGTTTTTTCTCTCTCAAGAAATGCACACAAATATGAGAGTAAAAATGAAACTGAGCAATTCATCTAGCCATTTACACACTCTGATGCAACATTAACATCGACAATATGCTACATTTTTGCTAAACAACAAATGATTGGTTAACATTACGATGTAGTACGAGGCATGCTGCAAAAGTATATTGCAAAAGAAAAAGTGGTAAAATGTTAAAGGAGTGTTAATTTAAACCAATGAAATACATTTATTCCTGTTGGCCCATATTTTTCAACTATTTCGTTTACTACGAGTTAACAATTTCGACTAGAAAATTTGTGTAATAAGCTGATGTCAGCACCAATAGCCACCGGAGACCCAACACCTTCGGCTTTTTATACACATATGACACGAACATCAACAATGTTCATTAAAAAGAGAGTAAAATTGCATTCAGTTGCTTGGCAGCTTCTAAATAGGAAGCTTCATGTTGCTTTTTTCAGCTTTCAATTATACACTCAAAAAAAATATTACAGTATGATTCACTATTTTCCAATGAGATTCACCAATGACAATGAGAAATGATCTCCATTTTTGGAAGAATATTTGTCAAGTTAAATACGCCGTCTATAGGGATTTGGCGCTGTAAGTTTTCTTATCTTTTCCACTACACTTGATTAGATTACATTTGAAATTATTACCAACAATTTTCCTCTGGCTTATATACATGCTTCTCACAAATACACTCACACTTTTATCATGTTCTCTTGTTTGGTGCCGATGTCTGGTGAATAAGTATAGCTCAGTACATGTTTAATGTGGTAAAAAAATAATCGCATTTTGGTCGTTCAAAATATCAAGGCCATCTGATGTTATTCGATTTAAAAATATTGGTTTGGAGATCGATTTCAAAAATTGTGAAAAACAAGGTTTTTCTGTAACCAACACATTCACAATTTCTTCTTGATTTCAAATGGTTTTGGACTCTGTCCAGATAGTCTGAAAAACTAAAAAATAAATTAAAAGTCACCCTATATTTTATACATGGGTATCAGGAGCTACAGTTTAAAGTCAATTCTGAACGACAGATTTTTGACAAACTTTTCATGGCCATTTTATGTACTTTTAGAGTATTTGCCAGAAATCTTCTGTCAGAAGTCGCCGAAGAAACCTTTTTTCGCATTTTATTATGTTTTCAAGACCTCACTTTCAAAAAGCCATCACATTACCTATTGGAAAGTCGAGAATAAAGCGATAACAGGGGTATACTCATACAGGGGTATACTATGCAGGGGTATACTCATGAAGTTACATGTTAACAGATTGTTGTTCAAAACTTTGTAAATACGTTGGCATAGGCATACAGTGTGGTAACTGAGTACTTCAATTAATTCTTAAACAAACCTCGTATATTGTAGTGTGCTATGAGATAACCTAAATGATTCGATGAGTAACTATTGAGAATATGAACGAACAAATGACATGACCATTGTATTCCAAAAAAAAAAAGAAAGAAGAAGTTGTAGGAATGGAATGTACAACTGAAGCACTACTATTTATATGAAATCATATACGTTTGTTCGTCATTTTACCCATTGGAGGCAAAAATGTATAGCGTTCCTGTAGTAATTCAATAAGAGAACACAATGGAATTTTCAGAATTATTGTATAAATTTGAATCATGAATCATTCTCTCTGTATTTATGTTTAGAACCTACATAAATAACAGGCCAAGCGTTACGGATTTTCCTACAATTTGCTGTGCTTGATTAAGTTTCTTTAATAAACATCTACAATGCTTCCTAGTTTTTTTTTTTTTTTTTGTTTTTTTTACTAGTGGCATCCATCTGATAAACTGCTTTCATTTATTGTTATATTTCGCAGTATCCGGAGAATTTTAATGAGATGTCTTACCGCGAAAATATATAAATCACCACTAAGTTCTGTCACGAACTATGGGTTATAAGAGAATCTTCTCCTTACCTATACTAATCCGTCTATCATCTTATTAACAATCAATCTAAATTTAATCACTAGTTTCACGAAAACTACTCCCAACTGACATTTATGTCCCGAAAATAGTTCTGGATTTTTCCTTTATCGCACAACACAATTGATAGCGGCTATATCAAATCAGTTGTCACTTGTTCACTCAACATGGGTGACTATAGAACTTGATTGAATGGGCACTGAAGCAAAGTCATCTTCAACAAAAAGGCACTAAATTTTCCATTTCAACTGCGCTCCAAACAGAGCAGCTGTAGCGGAAATTTAAACATTGCTTTTGTTCCACACATAATGGCATCGAAGCTTTTATTTTGTACGATCAACACTGAGGCGATGGCCCCTATTAAGGCAAAGCATTATGTTGAAACTAGGAAAACATGTTATGGGAAGAAGGAAAAAGGGAGCAGTGTGTGTGGCCACTAAAAATTTGAATCTCTTTACATGATAAGTGACAGACAAGAAATCTGCAGAAGGGAAGAATTCCACATAAGAATAGTGCGGCTAAAGAACGAGTTTTATCTGTGTGATCCTCTGACCACAAACGGATGTGCTGGCGAGTTTTGCAAAGCAACGGAACAGTAAAATACAAGCCATATTGCAATGATACTCCAATGAATCAATAGAGATGGATTTCCTACTCTCATTAATAACTACCTTCGTCCTCTCCTGGTCAAGTACGCGCTCAAGAGTGTAATGATATCCAAATCCAATATGTTTGATTACTGTCTTGCATTTGCTTTTCAATTTATGTTCTCTAGATAATAATAGACGAACTGAACTAATAGTCATCCTGTACAGGAGCATTGCCAATCTCATTCATTTTATTTTTCGGCTTCAACTTGAATTCTAATCGGCTTGAAATCTAATTAGATTGCATCTTTTAAATTCAGAAATAATTTCAAACTGACTGACTATCATAAATTAATTAAATATTTCAAATGCTTCTCTTAATCATTAATTCGTTTCGTTAAGAGATTTTTGCATACACCCTAAGGACATAATGATGAAACCCTTTAAAAAAAAAAATTTTTTTTCATTGTTCTTCCACGGTTGATGCCATAAATTAAATTTTTCCATGTGACACTAATCTGCTCACCCGCAATAATCAAATTATGCTATACTAAGTTTACGTAGACGTTTTAACTGGAACTTGGATGGTCATCATTAAGGTTTTGGCCACCCCCCCAAACACTCAACTGTACAATGTTGGCATCCCTTTGGATTCAATTGTAAACCATTGAGCAATACCATTTACTCCGCTAACATTCTCGCGTGGTCCATTGATTTTTTAAGAAAAAAACACTGGACTGCAATGGACTTAAAATATGCCAATAAACTGTACAGTAGTAAGAAATTCAAGAGTAGTTAATGGCGTGTCAAAATGTGAAATTGAACATGAAAGAGAGATGAGAGCCATATTGTTGAACGAATTAAAAAAGAAAGCCATCAAAGATAGAATTTTTTTTTCTGGTTTTTTTTTTGGGGTCTAAAACTTCCCTACACATAAATTGGCTTTATTGCTTCGTACAATGTTGTTATATTTTTATATACAGTGACGTTTACAGATTGAAAATGGAATATTTTCTTACACCTAACCTTCAATAACTTTACAAGGAATTACTCAAAAGATGTTATGGAAGGTAAGAAGACACAGAAGGATGCAAACCATACCACATTACCAGTTATACCGCCTTAGATTAACTCGGCTCAGGCAATGAGCAACGCGGGAAGCTGAAACTCCCGCGCTTCACGATAATCAAAACTCTTCTGCTTTAGTGGAGCTGCATGACTTAATAAGTCTTTAAGGCAACTCGACAACTTTTGGTTGGAAACTACAATACGAACAAATCTGGATCATATATCAGAGCTAGTCAACATAAACGCAAAGTCATTGTAGCCTTCACCGGTAGCTTATTTAGTACTGGGGGATGCCTTAAGCCCGACATGTACAATACAATGATGATGAAAATAAATCGTTAAATACATTACTTTAACACCTGTGCTTCATCAAGTGTATTCATTAAGTAAAACACCTAAGTGTATATCAATGCTAGCAGGAATTGTCAGAGCAAAATACTGAATTTATTAGGCTTTCAGTCTACGCTACGTACTGCCTTTTCAAACCTAATAGTTCAAAGAATCTTAATCGTCTGTCAAACACAGGCACATTTCCATGCACAGCACCCACGGTAGTTTATTTCGAAGGATACATTAGTGCATCATAGGTTTTAAGATTGTCGAGACGATCAGTCATTCTTACCAAGTGCACTTTAGAGTTTAAGTGCCCTATTAAAAGAAAGCTTTAGTCGGGGGCCAGTCTCATATATTAACTTTAACGCTTCCTGTTCTCTCTTTCGTCTTCCCTTTTCGTCCCCCATCCCACAAAATATCTGACATTCAATGACGTAAATGCTCATTCTTTTCTGGTCCTCTACTTTGCTCATTGTTGCCACGAATTCTTTCATGGTATTATCGAACAGAGTTTGACACATATTTTCGCCAACTCATAATCCCGAACCAAAAAGGCGAAGCTTCATGGCAAAACATTTCCCAAAATAATAGAATCGATTGGTTCTGTGTTGGGATTAGTTAAGCTTCTGCACATCATTATAGCGTTTCTGATCTTTCGTGAAATGCTGTCTCTATATGAGCTTTGCATTCTAATTTACTGTCCATCTCAGATTTTGGAGGCCCACTACTAGTCTACAGACCTCTTTGAATGATGTCGCAAAGAATTAATTCAATTTTTTTTTATCCTTGGCAGCCGTTAACCGTTTTTGTTAAGATTTCATCCACCACCAAGCTTAATATTGGTGGTGAAATGACTCACCCTGTGAGAAGTCTTTGATTGTGCCGACCTTTGTGTTTCATTGTCTGTTTCCCTAGATATCTGCCATCCAATATCATAGACTCTATACCTATGCGATTCAATAGCTCTTTTGAAAACCTCATAGGGAGTGCTATTAAAAGTAATGCACTTTCACATTCAAGATTTTCTCACTTGACCTACAAGAGTAGTCTAAATAGTTCTGCCTACTTACACGCTGTTCTACAAGCGTGTTGACTGGGATGAAGTGGTATCCTTTCTAATGTCCCACATGTTATGTAGTTATGCATAGCTTCCTCAAGTGTACTTAACATGAAAGACGTGAGACTAAGTGATCTTAAGGATTTTAGACGTATAGTATCGATGTTTTTCCACTTTGATGGATGAGAACGAACACTAGCCTTGCTTTTGACTACATAGATTGAATGCAGCTGACAAATATTTAATGAAACATTTAAACGTTATTGAAAACTGTGAGAAATCTTTGAAAATATTTTTTTGGCCTGCAGGAACCTTTAAGCGCCTGTTTGAAGTATGCCTGGAACATTATTTTTTATTAAGAAAAGATTAATAAGTCATCAATAAATGGTCTTTTAGAGGCTATTCTCTGTGGTAAGGGGTTTCACTGCCATAATATTTCTTATTTACGTCAATCCCTAACCTCCAAAAAGGATACATAATAGGAAGACCAAGCAGTGTTATCACTGAGAGAAAGCATAGAACTCAATAACTAAAGCTTCTCGAAAAATTTTGTTCGATTTATTTCATTTCCCATTGTACCTCCCTATTTATTTCCCCTCTACCCTTGCCAATAACCCCATTTGTTAACCAACCAGACGCATGCACTTATTGAAGTTTACGAAACTTCACTTTTCCGTTCATTCCGTTTACTGTAAAAACACAATACAATGCTCTAGAGTGAGTGAAATTTTATTTTTTATGAAAAATTAGATTGACAGTTTTTCAGGGTTGTTAAATGTTACAATTTAATGATGTCTGAAAAATATAAATTCTTTTTCTTCTTCACCCATAACGTTTATTTTTCATTTACACACGCTCCGTAACCAATTCCCCACGATACAATCGAAACAAAACGTGTATACGATATGCAGGCAAAAAACAATTTCAACAATATTTTACACGAATAAAGTCTGTCTCGAAGACGAATCCTTAAAAATCATTTACTCATCCACACACAGAGCTGTTAAAGTCAAAGGAAATTCCTGGCGAAATCTTACTTTTCCGTTTATACTTTATTTAACAACGATTATGTGTTCGGTTTAGTTTTCAACTGCTTTTTGTTTTTGTTTCTGTTTTTTTTCCTCTTTTTTTTGTATGTGTTTCGTTCATGTGCTCTGTGTTGCTTTAATCTTGTCCTATTTGCAGACATGTCTGCGTGTTGTTGTTGCTGTTAAACTGTAACTCTCTTGCCGTAATAGATATTTGACATCATTTTCCGTTATTTAGTACAGAGCCACGACAAAATGATGGTGAATCATGTTACCTGCTGATAGCATAAACAGATTTTATGTCTCCATCATTGCGTGGAAAAGAAGTCGTCGTAGTCTAAGTAGGTAGTGTGTTGGCATTATTAGACATAAGGCCATAGGTTAGAATCCCGGTCAGACATCAAAGAAACCGAAATATGGAAAGTAATTTCTTCGGCACTTCCTTCGCTCTCGCAGATTTCTGGCAAAAACTCGTTGAGAGTAAATTAAAAAGTCCGCAATGACAAAGATTCCAAAAAAAAAAAAAATCTGTCGTTCGGAGTCGATCTTTAAACTGTAGGGGTCGCCCTATGTATACAAATTAACCACAACAATAATAGAGTGGTGTGAGAACTAGCCCGTAATTCTGACTGTACATAAGGGTGTACAATGGCCAATTATGTATGCTGTTGCGTGGAAAAACCATAAAATTCTTAAATCCAGGAATATGTTCATTAAATACTACAAATCTAATCCATTATAAGCGTTAAAATTTTATTAGGCTACGGTTCATACCCTAGATCCGACATCTCCAGCAAAACAAAATATGAAAAATATATCTCCGGTGACTTCCTCTCAGCAGATTTCTACCAAAAACTCTGAGAGAAAATAAAATTACCAAGCAAATGTTTCTCAAAAGTCTGTCGTTGCAAGTTGAATAAAAATTTAGTTCTCATTTAGATGACCGCCTCTGTATTGTGTGAAACAGCTGAAAGAGTAATTTTCTAAAATTTTAGGTATTTCAGGCATTATTTCCGCGGTGACATAAAGAATGTTGGTTTTAAAATACTCCATTTTTAAATACACCCCGTAACTGTCTTTCCAGAAGATCACTTTGATCCAAAAAAAAAACCAACAACTAAGTCATGTGTCTCTAGCAGCCAATCAGCATATTTTCAGCATTGCGAATAGTCAGCCATCTTTAATTTTTTAAATGCATTGGAATGATGGGAGATGTAAATTCAAATATAAAATACGCCATGATCATAAGAAGGCCATTAAATTAAATCAACCAATCCGGAGTGAGTGTCATATTTTTAAGCACTTTGTGTACTACAATGATTGTGGATTGGAAATAGGAATTTCGAAAAATTTACTTGGCGAGCATGACGATAGAAAAAGAAGAAGACTCTTCACAAGTCACACGAGTTTGTAAGAAAAGATTCGAGTTCCGATGTGGTATAAAATTATTCACAAGCCTTTTGATTGAACTCAAAGAATATTTATTCAGAATATTGGCATTGGTTTATGCCTAAAATTCGGTACTTCGAACAGTCGTTAATGCATTTTACAAGGTAACACTTGCTATGCAGAAAGTTACCCTTACTGACACTGAACAACATCCAGAAGTTCGTCAGTCGACAGAGTTGGGAAAAACTTTTATACAGATGGTGGAAGGTAATACAATAGATCGTCTGAGTAGATTTACTCTTACTCTACGCAACTATAACACTGTTAGAAAAAGGAAATGGTGTAACACAGTTTAACATTAAAATGTTAAACAAAAGCTTCAAAAACAAAACAATGGACTTGTTTACTTGATTAGCAAATAAACAGCAATATAACAACAACATCAGTATAACGAAAAAGGGATAAGCAAGTAAATAACAAGCAAGAACAACACAATAATAAATTTCCAGACGTTCTCAAGATTTCCCCATCGATTGTTACCAACTTTTATGATCTGGACACCAACCACATGGTTTCAACAGGACTGCGATTTGTACCACACAGCTCATGGCAATTTATTATTCTACACAAGTGATTTGCGACCGTGGTCATCTTACTAAATAAACTGACAACCGAGATTGTGTGATTTAATCACCCAGCGGTTCTCAAATCCAAAACTCATAACGTCGGTCAAATTCAGATTGATGGGTCAAGGAAAATTTAACATTTCGAATGAACTCTATCTCAGAGCAACAGTGGCCACTTTGAATTTGGAGATTTATGGGCATGGTCATCTCATGTGAAGGTAATGTGAACTGGTCTCCAATTTAAAGTTTTCCTTATGGGGTTTTCTTAAGTTGTAGATGCATTTTACTCCTGTGGTGAACTTTCAGTAATTTTAATGTTTATGCATAATGC
>QOCX01004651.1:690-14263 GCA_005959815.1 Sarcophaga bullata | reverse complement strand
TGCAATGAATTGTGTTTGAATACAGGAAAGATAGTTTAGAGAAGAAATGAAAGAGGGAGTAGTACGAAACAATATAAAGTTTTTAATGACCAGTGCGTATACCCTTCGTGACTTCTTTTTTCGAGAATTGCTAAAAGTACTAATTCTCACTTTCTTTTTTCTATTGTGATCAATCACATATAATGTCAGACAAACAATCAGACAATTATTAATCCAAACAGTCTGTGGTAGGAATCCAAAACTCGGCCTCGGCATTTAAATTTTAGCACGCTATCAACTAGGCCATCGGGGCACCAGTGCAGTTGTTTTAAGGAGGACTGTATACTATGCAGCTTGAGTAAGTTTGGCCTTGCTGGCATATGAAACTAATAATGATGAAAGATTGATAGTGCAAAACTACATATTGTTATGAAAATGGAAATGGTGTAAGATCGTTTAACATTAAAATGTTAAACAAAAGCTACAAAACTAAAACAACGGACTTGTTTACTTGATTAACAAATAAACAAAATTATAGCAACAACATCACTATTCACGGAAGAGGGATAAACAAGTAAACAGCAAGCAACAACGACACTGCAAGGACACACGTTAACAAGATACACTAACAACAAACAAGAAAGCATAAATAAATGTAAACAACGATGTTTACATTCATAGAATTCTTAGAATTCTATGAGAAAATTCATCAGACTGTCTACGTCGCTATATAAAAGGCAAAGAAACATGCAAAGTCAGAGTAGAAGTTCAGTCAGTCTTGTGTGAAGACGCGTTGCGTGTGAAGTAAACAATCGTGTTTGAAGATCTCCGTTACAAAGATCTACAGAACAATTGTATCGTAATTGTTATTGTTTATCGCAAAGGGCATTAAACAACAAGGAATACAAATAATAGAAATTGGTTGTTGGTTTAAGTAACCAGTTGTGAATTTATTGAATGAAAACAAATTTATTTTTTATTTTAATTTACATCTCACGACTATATTTCAGATGTTTTTTTAAAAGGTAAAAATGTAAAATATTATTTGCAGAACACCTTCCGATGTCAATATACAAAATCTGTCTTCCTAGTGTTAAAAATTATTGTTCTGGACCTGAATGATAAATACTACGTCATACTTCGTTGCCCACTAACAACCTTTAGTCAGGGACTACGACGCTAGCTTCTTATATCACTTTATGTTGTGTGTGTTGATTTATACTGAGTGTCGTGATCTACAATTTTAAGAGACGATCACGACTCGTCTTTGGATGAGAGTGTCTGACCTGCGAGTTTGAACAGTGCCTCAGTCTGAATAAATAACACACAACCTACTAGCACCTGGCTAAAAGTACGATAGTATATGGAAAGCTTACCCTTTAAATTCGATGCTCACATTGTAGAAAGGTGACAGTAATATGCAGGTGCAGTGTAATCGAGAGTGAATCTATGTTTAATAGTACAACCTCCCAGGATTACTTTCGAATACTTTGCAAACAACCACCTAAATGTGTCGATTATAAATTCTAGTTTTATTTTTTTTTGCTTTTTATTTTCGTTTGACAAGCAAGATATCCGCAGCAAAATAAATATTTCTACAATAAATTGCATTTATGTTTGTGGGGTGGTGACACATAAAAGAAAATGAATTCGAAAAAAAAATTTTGAAAGTAACATGCATGTTTCTGGAAACTGATGAACTGAAATGTGATTGCATTTTAAGTAATTATTTATTTTAATATGTACCTTCTTCTTTTTAATTGATACATTTACAGCTTATTAAATACAATTATGTATGTTAATACTGTGTTGGAATTTAAATAGTTTATGCAGCTTTTTCATATCAAGTAAACGGTGTTGTTAATGCAGATCGACGTTATTCAGAATGTTGTACGTGAATGGTGGAATATAAATCTCAGACTTCATAATAATACCCCAGTATACCATAAAGTCAATTAGATGTGATACAACGATCGATGTATAGCTAAGCACATGCTACATTGGCATTGGTATAATATAGATTGTATGGAGATATAAAAAAAATTTACTTGGTAAACCTGTCAGGCAGGATTTTGGATTGGCGACGTCATTAACCCATATTTAATTGTGTACCTCATTGGTCAGCCTATTATGGTTAATAGTTCGGTGATTACCAACCTCTTTTAGTCTAAATTGAATGATCTGGATAATCAACACAGGTCATGTGACATTGGATATTCTGCACAGGCGATTTAAGATCATGTGGTGGTGATGTGAACTAGCCATCGGTATAAACCTCTTTTCTCACACCACCAAATCAATGTGTGTTAATTTTATCCATAAATGGCGGGCGGTATATACAGTTTAAGTCGATCGAATGACAGATTTTTCAGAAACCTTTCATGCCTAATTTATTTACTGCCGTCACTCATGTGTAGACTTAATCACACAACGTAAGCGAGTGATCCAGCACTTCTATCCCCTTCCAAACATGCGTACACTAGGGGTTAATCAGTGGAGAAGGCACTGCAATCTCTTATCTCTAGGGTGGAAAAGTCCATGCTAGTTAAAGAATACACTCTGGCCATTTTTTTGGACATTGAGGTTGCATTCAATAACGTTGACCCGGACGCTATAGTTAGGGCTCTTAGTTTTCTCAACCTGGGGCAGGATCTGGTTAGGCTTATAGAGCTTCCGCTTAAGTCGAGGATAGTAACATCCACAGTGGGGGCCACACACTGTCAGAAAAAGACCGATACGATCCTATTCACTAGGAGGTATAAGATTCCGACCTTCACCCTTCGGAGAATATGCGGGATCAGACTCACGTTGAGTCCCGAGGTTGAATATCTGGGCCTGATCCTCGATCCCAAACTCAACTCGGGGGCTAATCTGGCTGCAAGGGCACGTAAGCCCGCCTGTGCTGCTTACTGCTGCAGTAGAGCGGTTGAAGCCAGATGGGGTCTTCGTCCGAGTATAATGCGCTGGATATATTCTGCGGTTATCGAACTCTACCTCCATATGGTGTTGTTTTCTGGTGGACTGCTGTAAACAAACAACACAACGTTAGCCTTCTTGATAAGGTTAGAAGATCTGCGGCCATTTTTATAACGGGTGCTCTGCGCACCACTCTTACAAAGGCATTGTTCGCAATGCTTAACTGGCTTCCTACTGTGCTTCTCGTCAGGCAGGCAGCCAAGTTTGCTGTGACGAGACTTAATGCCATGTCTCGCTGCACATTGTACTTCTGGTCACTGCTCTATTTTAGAGGTTGATCCAATGGCCCTTTTGAACATCGATTATCTCCTGCGGAATATTGTCTCGACAGGGGTTTTCGCTCTTCGATTCCGAGTAGGGACGACTGGGACCTAACGCAGTAGTCCCTCCGATCTCCTGGATGTATACACCGATGGCTCTAAACTCGATAATGGGGTTGATAGCGGAGTATACTCCGCGAAACTGGACCTGAAATTTCTCTCGACTGCCGGACTATCTGTAGTGTGTTTCAGGTGGAGGTGATGGTATTTACCAGCCGCTCAATGGATCCTCGTCAACGGTGCCCATTTGACACGCGTCTCGGTCTTCCGACAGTCAGGCCATCTAGTATTGTGAATAGCTCCTAGATCGTTAGGAAATGTCGACACTGCTCACCTTCAGTTTTTCACTGGTCTGGGTCCCGGACACAGTAACATTCCGGAAACTGTAGGGCCGACGAGCTCGCCAGAGCTGGCGCATTCCTCCCGGTATTCTTCAATCGACGTAGGTGCATACGATGCTTCGGTAAAGTTGCCATTCTTTCGAGACGCTAATATATCCTGGGTCAATGAGGAATCCTGCTTCACCGCTAGGCTCAATTGCCCTGATGGATAGAGGCGTACCAATTACTTGGACTGGTCGTGGCATTATCTCAATCAAGTGGCCATACTTATCACAGTCATTGTATTATGGTAGAACACGCCGAAATAATGCGGCTCCCATTCAACGATTTCTGCCGGGTGTAGATCCGCTGAGGAGAAGGAGGAGACTGTTATCCACTTTATTTGTCAGTGCCCATCTCTTGCTAAATAAGATGAAATAAATTGCCCTTTATAAAGGCAGACCTTACAAATCAATTTCAATGGCCTTTTTAATTATTTCAAAATTTATTCTTTGAATTATTCGAAATTATCGAATTCCTCGAACAAATATAGAGATTTTACACTGTGTTAATTGATTTAAAATTTTATAAAATTTTTGAAAGTAATTCTTGCATATTTTTTTAAACCTCTTTTTAAGCTTTCAATATTTGTTGTATTTATTGTTGTACGATTATTTGTTATTTGTTTGTATGTTTGTATTGTATTTACATGTGTATTGCAATATTATTTTTCTTTCCTTAATAAATAGTTTTACAAGGATATGAAATTCTATTTTACATTCCTGTAGACATTTTAGCACACTTACATATGCAAACCATACTTAGAATAGGCACACGCACCCACACACATGATTACAAGGACACAGACTTTTACCATATTTTAACTAAATGTAGGGACCAAAAAAGGCAAAAAATAAAAAAATAAAAATGATAACAACAATACATACAAAAAGAGAAAGAAAGAAAACACAATTTTAAATAAAGTTAACAAAACTAATTTAAAAATTCAAATTCTTATTCTGCACAAAAATATTACTTTGCAACTTCAGGCAGTCGTCACCTCGCCTTCCCCCACCTACTTGTTTGAATTTACCATAATGGGCACTAACGGAGTAGTGTATGTGTGCCAATGGGAGAAAATAATGGAAATTACCCTCAAAGAAAATTCTTAGTAAACATTAAGCATTCGAACTCCCATGTTTTTTCATTAGACAGACGAAACCTTGAATTCTTCTCAGACCTCTGTTCTCATTATTTCATTACTCATGATAGTAGTAATCTACCTACTTGTGGAAATACCGATCTCTCCTCGCAAACATAGCTTATGTCATTCAGTTCTGAACTCTTCCATTTTCTGTTTTCAAGTTTTGAGGTTACTTTGTATTTTTTGATTTGCCTGATCAACTGACATCAACTGTAGGCTTCAATGTGCCTGTGACACATTATTGAAAATTTTTATTCGATTATAGACTTGTTCATCTCATTATGTGTGGAACAGAGATCTGTAATGAGTATTCAAAAGGATGAGTAGATTCGAATCATAGTCATAATTTCTCATACTTATACGCATTCATACTTATTTTATTGCCATGCTCATACTACTCATATTCAAAGTTTGAAGTTACTCATCATACTCATACTTAACATTACGCATGATGTTGTTGCTTTCGACTCTCCATGACTCAACATTTAAAAGAATTACAAAATAAGTATGAATCGCGTACAAACACTACAGTACTCACTAGAAGATTGTGCGTTTGTTCTGTTTGCTGCTCTGTGTTTTTGCTTGGGTGTCTTTTTCTCTTGTGTAAATGCAACAAAACTAAGACTTAAATTTGATGAATGTTCGAATCCTCGAATATTTAGAATATAATGAGTATTTTTTAAATTTATGAATCTGATGAGTAGCGTATGAATCAACACATATTTTCGAAGTAAATGAGTTGATGTCAATGTTGATACTCATTGCAACCTGTACTTATAAATCACAAAAAAATCAGAGAATAGGTGAATTTCATATTGTTGACTCACTCATATTCAAAATTTCATATGTACTTATGAGTGGTGAAAAAATTGCTGATCTCTGGTGTGGAATATTGGAACATTGTCAAAATGTTCGCCCCGGCTGGAGCACACATCAATTGTTAAATTTTCCATTACTCTGGCACACAAACCAGGCTAAAATTGACTGATGACATGAATTATGTTGTCTATGAGCACCGTCTTGGTTTGAGGCTTATTCTTATGACTTAAGTTAGCCCCACAAGAACATCTGTAACGAGGTTAGATCGTATGATCTCGGTGGCAAGTTCACTTCAACTCCATATGAGATGACCATGTTGTAGTGCCATCTCATTGATACCACATATCGTTGGTGTCCAGATCATCAAATAGAGGCCAAAAGAAGTTGCTAATCAGTGACCTAAAAGGCTTGCCGTTAGCAGTGATTGATCAACGTCATAATTGGCCATTACAACCCTTCAGTCAGGATTACGGCCTAGCTTCTCATACCATTTATGTTGTGTGTGTTAATTTTATACATCAGTGGCGGGACCTACAGTTTAAAGTCGACTCCAAACGGCAGTTTTTGAGAACTTTTCATGGCAATTTTATTTGCTCTCAGACTTTTTGCCAGAAATCTGCTGAGAGGAAGTCGCCGAAGAAATATTTTTCATATTTCGTCTAATAACCCACACACTACCTACTAGACTACGGCAACTTCAATCAACATCAGCCATTCATTCACAACAGACATTGTGTTTAATGATTTACGTACCCATAGGTAAGAGACAACAGATGTAATTTCATGACTATTCTTGTTAGATTCACATAACGACTACAGATGTGCTTCAATACAGCAGAAATGAAGGCCTACTTCGAGTGTGTCAATCATTGATTTTGTTTTGCGGATAGTATACTGGTTGCAAGAAGTTGTTTCAGTCTCTTCAAACGGTCCAGAGATCGAAACAGTTTGACATTTTGTTACACATTCAGTTGCTCTTAATTTTTTTCTTCATCTTGAATCGTAGAAACAGCATCTAAGAAATATTATGTGTAAATTATGTGGTACTAAGTGCCATATTAACTGTGAGCATATACAAAGAACACAGGGAAATTAATGAAGGTGCAATGCTAACGATGATGGGAAGAATATATTTCATATATGAACGACAGCAGACCATAAATTTCAATGATAAACTATGTCATCAGGAGTTCTAGACTGCCTAGAAGACGTCTTAGGAGTAATGAGCATTTACAGAATGCGTTATTTCTAGGAAACAAATAATTCTAGGGCCTGATAAAGCGAATCAATTCCCTTAATTTCGCCGTAGTCTAGTAGGTAGTGTGTTGGCTTATTAGACGAAAGGCCAGGGTTCGAAATTCCCGGTCAGACGTCAAAAACGAAATATGAAAAAAAATATTCCTTCAGCGGCTTCCTCTCAGCAGGTTACTGGCAAAAACTCTGAGAGTAAATAAAATTGCCATGAAAAGTTTCTCAAAAAATCTGTCGTTGGAGCCGACTTTAAACTGTAGGTCCCACCACTCATGTATAAAATTACACACACAACATAAGTGGTGTGAGAAGCTAGGCCGTAATCCTGACTGAAGGGTTGTAATGGCCAATTATGTATGTATGTATGTATGTAATCCCTTAATTTAATTAAAGAAACTGAAACTAATAAATGTAGTAGTCGCAGTAGTTTAGTAGGTAATGTTTAGATTGTATTAAATGTGAAGTCACGGTTCAATCCGCAGGTCAGACACTCCTATCGAAATATGAAAAATATTTCGTCAGTGACTTCTGTTCAGATTTCTCGCAAAAACTCTGAAAGTAAATAAAAATTGGCATAAAAATTTTCTCAGAGATCTGTCGTTCGGACTTGACTTTAAATATGTAGGTTACGCCACTCATGTATAAAATAAGTTGTATGAGAATCTTGGTTCTAATCCTGACTGAATCTTTTTTCGAGTGAATTTTTATATGCTTACATATTATTTTCGTTCCATTTTACTTTTATGTGCATATGCATATGCATATGCATATGCATTTGTGTATAGGAATAAAAGTTTATTTATGACAGGGTGTTTTTCTAATGCACTTTAACATTACGAAGACTCCTTCTATTGGTGTAACTAAAATGCATGGAACTTCGTATTGTGGCTTTCCGGATAATTTGTATTCTTGAGGGTTTTTATTGTAAAAAATTTCCTTCACTTTTTTGCCACTTCTTTTTTCGTATTTCAAACATTTCTTGTCTTGTTTTTATGTACACAATTACATGCATACTTTGCATTTTATGCATTTGCATTTTCTCAATTTCGGTTTTATTTGTATTTTTTCTTTTCTTCGTTTTTTTTTCTTCTTCTCATATACGTCCGTACTAAGTATAGTTTTGTTAACAGAAAAAAAAAAAAGAAAAGAGAAGATATTATGGTATAAAGAGTACATTTTTAGTAGAATATTAAGATGTGTCTTCTTGCATTTCGGTATGTTCGATGAGAGTATGGTATAAATATGAGAGAGAAGAAGAAAGAAAAAAACATTTCAAATGGAAATTACCATAAAATGTGTTGGATTTCATTTTAAATTTAATTTTACAAGTACTGTACTGTCTTCAGAGCATTTCCTGACATTCATAGCTCCGCACACACTGTCTGCTGGCATTACATTTAAAATTCAATTCAAAAAAAAATTCTTTTTTTTTCCCAAGTACAGCCTCTCACAGCCAGACTTGTATGTGCGGGCAAAATTGAAAATTTCCAAAAAAAAAAAACAACAAAAAAAAAATATCTTTGCCAGTTGGTTTGCATTTCAACTACTTTATTGCTTACAATTGCAATTAATTTCTAGAAATGAATTTTAAAAATCCAAGTTTCCTTGTAAGCTGTTACAAGGGAAAAGGATTGGAATAGTTCTTCTTTTTAAATTATATTTCAAATTATTGGAAAACTCAAATAATTTTTGTGTCTTTTTATATCTTATGCCTACAAATCAAATTTAGTTTAGGAGTTCAAGGAATAATTTGAAAATTCTCTTGTTACGATTTACGACTAGTACATTGGCAATTTTTTGTTCTTGCAATAGCAATTTCCAAGTTTAAGAAAATTGGAATTAATCACCAATTAATTACCAATCAGAACAGCGTAACTTCTTTTTCACTAGTAACCATAGCTGTCACATTTAACGATTTATCGTCATTTTGACGATTTTATGCTTCAAAAATACCATTTTGACGATACGACAATTTATACTCTTATTTTAACGATTTTTGGATATTAAAAATTTATATAATTTTCTTTACTTTTTCTTTAATTTTTATACATTAAAAGCCTCTTTATTTACTTTGCATTGTTACTTTTGCAATTTTAGATTAGTAACAGCAAAGAGTAAAGTATTATAAGTATTGGTTAACGTTTTTTACCTTTTAAAAACGTTTGGAAATTCGAGCTCGTAAATTGCAATAAAAAATAAAAATAATTTGTTTATTATTTCGCACAATTTTGTGTGCCACTGTTTACAACTGATTTTAACAACACAATATGCTTTATTTGTTATTTCCTTTTGTTTATGCCCTTTGCGATAAAACAAATAAACAATTAACAATACAATTGTTCTAGAGATTTTTGTAACGGAGATCTTCAAACGACGATTGCTTTTCCTTCACACGCACAGCGTTTTCACACAAAGACTTACTGCACTTCAACTCGGACTTTGTGCATGCTTTGCCTTGCTTTTTTATATTAGCGATGTAAACAGTCTGATGAATGTTCTCCGTAAGGCGAAGGTTCTAGTCTTCGCCTTCACTATGAATGTAAACATCGTTGTTTACTCATGCAGTACATTGTGTTGGAAGTAGGAAAATATCTTATGGGAAGGAGGAAAGAGGGAGTAGTGTCTGTGAAGTCTAAATTTGATATCCTTTATACCATAAGTGACAGGAAACATTTCTGCAGTAAGGGAGTTTCACATGCGATTAGTCCGAAAAAGAACGAATTGTGTCTGTGATGCAGTATGCGATCACTGGGCAATAAATCACAAATGGAGGTGCTCTTCGAGAAAGACGATTGTTACGTGGAATACATGATTCCTCGAGAAGAAGTCGCCTTATTTCGCTCGAGCAAAATTCGTTGTAGTGGCGATGGAACGGTGAAACACAAGCAGTAGAGAAGTCTCAAATAAGCGTTGAAGTACCGGCCCATACATGAGAGGTTGTATTCGATTCCTCGGCAATAACAATAAGTTGTGTAATATGAAGATGAAGTGAAATATTACTTGCATCCGCCTTTAAGAAGCCTAAGGCTGTTGAAAATAAGTCGGTTCTAGGGAACATCACATTATAGTTTTCCATGCCAGAATATCAAGGGCAACCGTAAATATAGGTTGATGTAATGTTATTGCTGCGTTTATGCGTCAATAAACAAAACTGGTAGAGATTGTTTAAACATTAAACAATTTTTTCCAGAAAATGATATAAAATTTCTCGTTTTTGGACAAAAAATATATCAAAAAATGAAAATAAAAGATGGTAAATTTAAATTTCCAGCCTTGACTTACTTAATTTTTCTGACGTCTTTGACGATTTTGACGAATTTTTCCCTAATATTTGACGATTTGATGCTTTATTTATCTGGCAGCTATGCTGGTAACCTATTGTCCGTTGGTTGGAACTAAATCCATCAAACGTTTTGCAAAGCTTTTTTATTGAAACTTATTGCTTTTGGTAGGGCCATTATTACAACTTGCCTTCAAATAAAACAAAATGTGCATATACAACAAAAACAAAAAAACTAGGACTGTCGTTAAAAACAAACTGCGTTAAAAAACAAACTTGTTTAATTGAGCAGTTTTATCGACATTGCTCCCGACCACTGCTAATAATTTTGAAAAAGTTAACTTTATTTTATCATTAGGTTGTAATAACGAAAAGAAGTTAAAGGTTACTTTAAAGTTCACTTTAGCTAAAGTTACCTTTAACTAAACCCAACTTTAACGGGAAGTTGTAATAATGGCCCCTACTCTTTTACAGATAACAGTCACACATATTGTGATTGTCGTAAGTCGGGCCCTTTGGAGATTGAGGCGACAACACTGAATACGAATATACATCGAAACCCATGTACAAACGATCGCCGTTTGGGGTCATTTGAATATGTTTCAATTTCAAAGCAACAAAGGATTTATAGTGAGCATCAAAAGAAACTATACATTAGAAAAAAATATATAACATTAATAAATTACCGTTATTTTTATTTGAAAATTGTTTCATTGCCAGTTTTAAAATAGAAACAAAAAAAAATCAAATCTTCGTTAAATTTTTGGCGAGTTCTCTCCTTAAATGCTAAAAGTTGAGTTTGGTGATTGTTAGAATTTCTCCTTAGTGGTACAGTTTCTTTTGGCGCTCACTGTATATTGTTTTTAAACTCTTGGTGGTAGAAATATTAACAAGTTGTTGTTGTGAGCTCATAATGTTAGAGGCATACTTATCAAGTGCCGAAAAATGCATTTAAGTGCCTTTGTTTCTTTAGAGAAATACGAAGTACTTCCCTTAATTTGATCTGCCAAATATGCTATATCTGACATGGTATTTTGATGTTCATCTCAGTTGATTCAATGGAACACTTTGCAACTTGATTTGTATTTTAATATGTCATCACTGCTATAGTGAAATAGAGAAGTAGATGTCGATTGGCCAGTGGAAAGCATTATGCATCACAGAGAAAATTCGTTCCCCAGACATTCTACCCATATGGAACACCTCGCTGTAAAAAATGTACGTGTTACTTCCAACAATATCTGTGTTCATATTCAAATCTGTCTTTCACACCCTATTTTCATGAGTAAGGGCCATCCCCTTCGGAGTATAGGATTTGAAAAAGCCCATCTTTGAATTGGGTACCGCGTTTTAAGAGGGTACCCTTCTTACACTTTGAGTTTATTTTTTTAAGCAGACTTTTACTTATTTAATCATTCTTGATCTTTAGATTAATGTAGCACTATTTGCTTTTGACGCCGTTGAGAGCTCGATGCCAACAGAGATTCGTCCGTTAAGCACCACGTCATAAAAATACTTTAGGCACTTATTTACTACTATTGGCCCTGATGATTCCAGATTTCTACCAGTTTTCAGCACACCCTCCTTATGCTTCTTGCTCGCTTCATCATTTGGTCCATACCAAATCCTGCTTGACAGAAGCTTGCGCGCTTCGTCCTTCCAACGCAACAAAGTTGTCCTCTTTGCCGACTTTCCGCAAATGTCCGCCTGCCGGAGCTACCTCATGCATTCGAAAGACAGTTAGGCGAGCCAGATACAAGTGCAGCCTATCACAAAAGATAGTGTTTACTGTTGACTTTGTTTTTTCTTGGGGTCTTTTCAGAATTTGGACGTAATAGTTTGAAAGGAACTAACTTGAGTTTGATTTTGATTTGGATTCTTTTGTTAATGTACTGATCGTTACTCATCATCAATTTTGCTTGACCCGCTGTAATTTTCAAAATTTTTTTACTCGAATAGTTATTTCCGAAAAGTTCATAATAATAATGCCACTGCATTTGAAGGGTAACCTTTAATTCATGCCATATTTTAGTTTTAATTCAAATTTAATGGTGTTTTTATTTAATTTTAATAGACTGTCAAGTTATTAGGTTACAGAGGAAGAGTACATTAATTTATTGATTCACCCCCCACCTACCTGGTTTAATTTCTACTGTTCTTTAGAATTCGTTAGTTGGAATATTCATTTTTTGTTTTTGTTTTTGTTATTGTTTCTCTTTTGTATTTGTAACTTTGACAGATTAAAGTTGTTAAACTGATATCCATACATTTGTCATTTGTTAGCTTTGTGATTGGCTGACTGACTGACTGCCTAACTGACTTGACTGACTGTTTGATGCAATCATTCTGTATGTGACTCTTCGTTTCGTTCAGGATGGTTGAATAAAATGCCAACATATTGTAAAGTGTCCCTTTTTAACAGCACGCACCAGAGATGAAACAAAAGTATTACACACACACACACACAGAAACAATGTATTTAAAGAAGTTCATATCGAGTTCATATTGAGTTTAAATGAATTGTGCAGTGCGTATTGTTATTTGTCGTACAGTCAAGAACGACTAGAAGGTGAGCTACTGTAGGTACCGCTACTCAAATAAAATTAGCATACACAACATAAGTGGTGTGTTAGGCTAGGTTGTGGTCTTGGACTAAAACGGGTCTGTAAAGGAAAATTTAAGGAAAATAAGACCATTACTGTTTATTAACTCCTGGGTCATTTAACTCTCAGTTATTGCACCTCTCTGTTATTTAACTCTGTAATCAAAATCCAAGGAGAATTTCTATTGGGCTACCAATTTTGAATCAGGCCTACGTTCAATTGAAAGCCTAGCAACTATTGTTCCGGATAGGATAAGAGGGTGTCCGAAAGCTAGTGCGCTGGTCTTTAGGCGATTGAATTTGGGATGTTCGACGGTTTTGCCAAATGTAGTTGCAGTGAATACTCCAACTGTTTACTGACAGCAAGTCCTTCTTTGTCAGGAATACGATATTTTTGACACCTACGCAGGAGATTTGTTATGGGTTGGCATTCTTCATCGTCTGTTTGCTATGATTAATGTTGTAAGACGGTCCTGTCTCCCAGCAAAATCTGTGTTTTCTGAGTTTTAGAACTCCTTTGAACATTCTCCCGGCTGGAAATGAAATGTTATTTCTATTTTTTTTTTTACTACGCCAGGTCTCACGCAGTATGTCCCCATTCTATCGGACAAATTCTCTGCACTCTCGTTGTATGGAGGTCATACTCGGCAATGACATCACGAATGTTGGCCTTCAAATGCTAAATTGTCTCTGATTTATCGGCATAATACTTTTCTTTAACAACGTGCCCCACAGAAAATAGTCTAACGGTGTTAAATTACAGCTTCTTGGCAAACAATTGTCATCACCATTTCGGCTAATTAAACGGCCATTAAATGTGCA
>QOCX01004650.1:0-14264 GCA_005959815.1 Sarcophaga bullata | reverse complement strand
AGAAACTGTACACTACGAATAAAATTCTAACAATCAACAAACTCAACTTTTTACCACTTTAAGAGAGTGCCCGAAAAAATTTGACAATATTTTGATTTTTTTTTTTTAATTTTAAAAAACGGCAATGATGAAAGAATTTTAAAATAAAAATAACGGGAATTTATTATTACTATTTATTTTTTTTTTTTAATGTAAAGTTTTTTTTGACGCTGACTGTAGAAAATGAGTGGTTAAAAGCATCATAAATCAATTGAAATTGTGCGTTAAATGATGAGGCATAGCGTTACAAGCGTGAGTGGAGGGCATAAATGAGTTTGGTATAGTGTGTTTGTGTAAAGGCGTCATTTGAAGTGCTATGCGTCATTTATGCTTAAGTGTTTGCTGGCAAAATAGTTTAGCACGTTTCCAGCAATTATTGGGAAAGGCCGTGTCACCATTATTGACATTTAACTTAGTCATCCCAGCCTGTCCCTTTTTTAAAAAATAAATAGAAATTGATGGCAGCGAAATCAAGCAATCGGTATTGCAATTAGAGCTTGACTACAGGCCAAATCTAGCACGGCGCCGGCCGGGCCCCCCGGGCATGGATGACGTTATAAACTAATTTTTTGTTTAACACAAATTTTGAAAACATTATTTTCGGAAAACCTTCTCTGTTTCCAATATTTTCTATTTGAAAAGCAGAATCTAATGTTTTATGCATTTACCAGCCCAATTTTGGCCTTATTGAATACCTACTGTATGCATGTACTGTATAGCTGTGTGTGGCGTCTGATGCGTTTTATTATTATAAAAAAAAAACGAGTGTTTTGGTCCAAATTGAAGTCCATCCCGCTCCAGCTGTGGTTCCTAGCTCATCAATATGAAGGTTATTAACTTCGGACAAAAAAAAAATTTTGTTTTTTTTTTGTGGTTTACATAATAAGATGGTGTTTTTTTTTTTAATTTTGTCCCAGTGTTGATTTTTATCTGAACATCGACATTCTTGAAAATTTTTGAATTGTTTTTTTTTTTGGCCAGATTTTCTCTAAGAACGCGAAAGTAAGTGAGTTGCGTTTTCAGCGAGGCGGGGCGACATTGCAACTTTACAAAAGAAATTCCTGAAAGTCATTATTAGCCAGCCTGTCGTTCTCTCATTTATTTTTGTTTTCATTGGATTTATTGTTATTGTTGTTGTTATAGTTTTTCAAACGGAAATCATTAAAATAGAAAAAAATTTTTATTCTTTATTTCAAATTTTAATATAAACAATCTATTGTGTTTAAAGGAAAACTTAATAAAATTTCAAAAAAAGAAAACAAAAACAAAAACAAAAACAAAAAAACCAAAATAAACAATAAACAAATCTTTCAAAATCTAATTCCTAAAGCAATGCACAGTGTATATAACTCTGTTGACGATAGTAAATGACAGCAGCTTGCAAGTTCGACGTTTTATTTCGATTTTCTATTCAAATTAAAAACATGTTCTAGAAAGAAATATAAGCATGACATAATAATTGTGACATACTTTACATACACACGAGTATATAATTGGCAATTACAACCCTTCAATCAGTATTATGACGTAGCTTCTCCTACTACTTATCAATCCTACACAGTCATTTTTGAAACTGAGGTTCGGAAGTGCCCATAATAGTGTCCCTAAGGTTTTTCTATCGGGTTTCAGCTTTCTGGGGGGTTTGAACCGAAACCTCACATCTAGTAAGCTAACACACCTCCTACTAGACTACGGCGACACAATTATTGTGATATTTAAAAAAAGAGCAAGACTATATAGTGAACACATCAAAAGCTCTCTCAATTTCTACTAGGGGGTTATCAAACATATATGAATGTGTGATATGGCGTTGTCATGATGAAACACATGATCTTTTGATCAATTGGACTTCCACTCCTTGATTATTGGCAGAAGATTGATTGCGATCAATTGGCAGATGAAATCAGAATCAATCGTTGGATTATATCCCACTCGAACGGGTTGAGCTCTTTAAATGACAGAGTCAATCAGAAAGTGTTGTTTATCCAGCAAAAATACGTGCCTGTATCCCGTATCTTCCAGTGTTAAGCAGTTGATGAACATATGCCTCATCATTAGCTTCTTTTTATCACAACAGAATTTGTCGGTAGCAGTGTTGAATATGCCGATCCCACCGGACACAGAACTTCTGGCATATTACCACCTTCTGCGAAACTTCAACTTAATGTCGTAAATGTCGTAAATGAACCGCATATCATCGAAATGTTCGAATTTCTTTCTGTTTTAGCAGTGAACTGCAAATGGATCCTAGTAGTTCCATAAAATTTATGAAAAAACTGCAGGTCCTCGACACTCATGTATAAAATTAACACACACAACATAAGTAGTATTTTTAAGATAGGTTGTAATCCTGACTAAAGGGTTGTAATAACCAATTATATACGTATGTATGTACCCACAGTTCTCTAAATTTTTCACTATTTCACCCACTGAGGCATCCAAACATTGACTTTCTTTGTGTATTCAGCTTTCTTCAAATAGTTATGAACTGTTTAGTGTTTAAAGACTACTCCACACTGCTTGCAACACGATCTTTCTCAATATTTTTCCATGATTTCATTGACTTCTCTTTAGTAACTGGAGCGAATGATCCTTTATAAGCTATTTTTATCACAACTTAATTTTAAAACCCTTAAGAGCGAAACAAATCCTTACATAAACTACACCATTCGGTAATTGCTAAAAGGCTCGTAGTTACAGTTAACATGCTCAAGCTTTATTCGATAATTTTCCTTAGCTCAGCAAGACGAATATAATCACTTCAAGAAAGACAACAAGAAGACAAAAGTCGATAAAAATGATTCTTTAAATGTGATTTTATTGTTTGTATCATAATCTAATCTGACCTTGACTGGCACTGACAGTTGAATCAATATTCGCTCTCTCTTACTCAAAATGCAATGGAAAAATAAAAAAAAAAAATTGAAATAAAATTTCTTTCACTAGACACATGTATGGTATATGGTACTCGTTCGTATTTATATAAGAAGACTTTCAGAGAAAGTGAGATGGAGTGGGAATGGGATGTGATGGTGAGAATAGAAAGTGTTGAAAGTGTTCGGTGAGATTATTTTTAATGGATAAAGTTTTGTTAATGGATGGATACTTTCTTTTCACAAATATTCAATGTGACAATAACATATTCAATGATAAGTGAAATGGATATCTTTTGTTATATTCATTTCATATATAGTGAGTGTCAAAAAAAAAAAACTGTACTATGGATGCTATGGATCAAATTCGAACAATCACAAAACTCAACTTTTACTACTTAAGGAGAGTGCGCGAAAAAAATTTACAATATTTCGATTTTTTTTTTTTCTAAATTTTAAAAACTTTCAATGAAACAATTTTAAAATAAAAATAACGGTGATTTATAAAAATATATACATTATATTTTTTAATGTACAGTTTCTTTTGACGCTCACTGTATATGGCAATAAGAAAATAAGAGAGACTCATAGGTAGATGACAATGTTGTATAGGAAAACTTACTCATGTATAATGAAATTTTAACAAAAAGCCTTACTACACACATACATACATATCTAATTGGTCATTACAACCCTTCTGTCAGGTTTACGACCTAGATTGTCCTATGCTAGATCTATACATGATTGGAGGCGGAACCTACAGTCTAAAGTCGACTCAGAACGTTAGATTTATTTGAGAAATTTTTCATGGCAAATTTATTTTACTCTCAGAGTTTTTGCTAGAAATTTGCTGAGAGGAAGTCGCCGCTGAATATTTTTTCATATTTAGTGACGTTCGAAATGTCAAAGCTGGGGTTTGCACCATGACCTCACGTCTAATAAGCTAATACACTATCTAATAGACTACTGTGACTTCATAGCTATACCATGGTAATTAAAATGTTTTCCTTTCATTATCTTGGTATTCAGCTATTGATCGATAATTAGTATTGTGTTGTTTTACTTTTCCTCAACAGTGTTTGATTTCTATCTCTCAACCGATTGCGAGTAAAAATTCAGTTGAATTCGTAGCTGTTTAGGCCTTATCAGATATTATTATGATAAGTTATGATTTACAATATAACTGTGCTAACCTTTTATAAATAGCGGCTTAAATTCATTGTTACACCCAATATTTTTGTTGTTTAAATTACAAAAAAAAAAAGAAAAAAGAATTTCATTTTGAATTTAATTCAAGAAAACTGAAACTAAATACAAATTGGATCCTGGGACCGACCAGCATAATTTGTCATTACAACCCTTCATTCAGGATTGCAACCTAGCTTCTCACACCACTTATCTTGTGTGTGTTAATTTGTATACATGAGTGGCGAGACCTACAGTTTGAAGTCGACTTTGAACGGCAAATTTTTGTGAAACTTTTCATTGCAATTTTATTTCCGCTCAGAATTTTTGCAGAAATCTGCTGAGAGGCTGTGTCCGAATAAATTTTTTTTTTCTTATTTCACTTTGTTGTCTGTCCTGGAACTTACATTTTATTTTATTTCTTTGAGTCAATATTTAATTTTCGTTTTTTTTTATTCTTTTTTTTTTCTGGAAATCTTATTTGACTTTATTTGCAAGTAATTTCTTATTTCTGTATTCATCTGTCACCTTCTTGCATCGTTTATTCGCATTATTCATACAAAAGACATTCAGTTTCAAGTCAAAAGAAAACAAACAAATTCTCTCTCCACCCAATCCCCTTTTTGTACACCGTCAATATATTCATTTAATCACTTTGGTCTGAATGGTGGATGGTCGTTCGGCTATTTATTTCATCTCGTTTATTCACAGTTGTTATATATGCATCCATCATTCATACGTCGTCCATTCATACATTTTCATTTTGGTCAAATGAAAATAAAATCAATCACTTGTGTTGTCTTATTTGTGGAATTTATTCGACCAACCAACCAACCAGACCATCATGATCCGTCTGACTTGACTTTCAGTTTGCTTAAGAATTTTCAATGAATTATTTAACAGAGCCCCACAGAGCCACAGTGAATGAATATTTTCACAAAGTGAGTGTATTTTGATTATTTACTAGAATATTAACTGTGCTGGTGTTACATTAGCCCACATTTGCTTAATGTGGGGGCTCAAACTTGTCTGTTTTTCTTAATACTCGTACTCAAGGTCAAGTTATTTTGTATTTGTGGGTTATTGATTACAAAAGTTTTTCAATAATTATGCTCTGCTGAGAGTTATGATACTTTTGAAAGAAACAAAAAAAGAAATGAAATATAGGGTGGACCATTTAAAAGTTTAAATTTAAAAATGTAATACAAAACGAAAACGGTTTGAAATTTTGCCAAATTTATTTTTTTGTTCTGAAGGGCAATTGTTCCTCTTGGAAATGGAATATTATTTCATTCATACGGCTGCTGCGGCTAGACTCACAGTGCCTCATTCAATCGGATCAATTTTCGTGCACTTATTCGAGTATATGGGGGTCGTATCGTGGCAATGGCATCATGAATGTTGGCCTTCAAATGCTCAATTGCATCTGGCATAACACTTTTCTTTAATGGCGCCCCACAGAATATATTCCAACGTCGTATTGGCCATTGACTTAACCATTTCGGCCATCAGAAAAAATATTTCTTCGGCGACTTCCTCTCAGCAGATCTCTGAGTAATAAAATTGCCATCAAAAAGTTTCTCAAAAATCTGTCGTTCGGAGTCGACTTTAAACTGTAGGTCCTCGACACTCATGTCTAAAATTAACACATACGACATAAGTGGTGTGAGAAGCTAGGCCGTAATCCTGACTGTATGTATGTATGTATATTTGACGCAATAAATCGATTGTGTTATGAGATGAAACCAAACATCGTTCACATCAATACCATTAAGAAAGGATACAAAAAAAAATCGATTATCATAGTGCGATTGGTGTCCCTATTGACCGTATTGGTTACACCGTGTCCTCATTTTCAAAGAAATATGAGCCAATAACGCCTCCGCTCCACAAGCCACACCAAACAGTCACTCGTAATGGGTTTATTGGCTCTTGTAAGACCACGTTTGAGTTTTTTGAGCCCCCGAATACGGCAATTTTACTTATGAACGTACATACCAAGATGAAAATGATAGACATCATCGTTCAGTTTCTCATTGGCCCAATAAATCCCAACGTTGCTTAAGCGTAAATCAATTCATAACATTCAGCGGAGGTCAGATACTGAATTTTGTGACAGAATAGAATGACATAAGTATTGTCAGATTCGAAATCGAAACCGATTATTCGAATTTAATCTGATAGATTTATACGTGAACCACCGTTATCGTGAATTCTGTTTTTACATCGTGACAATCTCACAACTTTTGCAATTTGGAAACCGTGTGCCTTTCACTTTGTAAATCAAAAATTTATTCTAATTTCAGTAATTCGTAACATTTTCTTTAAAAATGTGCCCTTATTTGCCAATCGATAGAAAATCGTTTTAATTTTTTATAACAAAAACAGAAAAATAAAGAATTTATTTCGTGCACCATGAATTTTCTATCACCGGATGACATTTTTAGTGGCGTGAGGCGTAAAAGCTTATGCAATGGCACGCTATTAACACTCACCAATAAGCATAGCAATGAGAGTGGCAGTACAACGCCTAGTAAAAGTAAAAAAGAACGTAGGCGTGGCAGTTTTAATGAGCCCACAACAACAAATTCAAGCACCAAAGAAAATGGCGGCAGAAGAGCCTCACTGGTATCAAGGTAGTTAATAAAAAAGGGTACACAAAATTAAATTTCCTACACAAGCATTTAAGAGAGCCTTTAAAAAATATTTCCCATGTTAAAGAATTTGATTGTAATTTAGAACATTACGCTCCTTTTTTTTTTTTTCTAGATGGTTTAAACATATCTCTGATGCTGCTGAACAATACAAGCCCCGGTCAAAGAATGCAAACCAGGAGCCTGTTGACGATCCTGCTATTGCAACACTACCACATTCCAATACACGTGAATCGCTGGAGTTGACACCGGAAAGACCGCCACCCCAATCAGCTACAGCAACTTTAATAACCACACCATTGGCACCCATGATGCCAGTACCTGCTGCTACACAAGATCGCAGTGGTTTTGCCCACTCGAACAATAATGATGTCCAGATGCGTAATGGTCGCCGTGAAAGTACACCAACCTCAACGGCGAGTGTGCCTAGTGATTCGTATCCACCGTATTATAATATCAAGCAAAGATTAAGTCACAATGAATTATCGCCCAATGCGAATGCTGTGAATCGCACCATGTCCACACGCAGCTGTGGCGATGCCAATCACAATTATAGCAACACCTCGCCAGAGTTTGCTGGTGCCAATGGTGTTACGCTAAGACACACACAGTCCGCCAGACAGGCCAATGGCTCGACGGAGGATGGCAGTAATGCCTCGGTAGTAGCTGGTGCTGGGAATAAGAGAGATAGTGCTAGTATTGTTTACTCCAATAATTCCAATAATACCCGTACTTTAATGCAGTCCTCGCCTCCACTTGTTGAACCTACCGCTATACAGATCAGTATAAGCCCGGCCCACACCGCCGAACCCGTACTAACACCAGCCGAAAAGTTAAGACGCTTAGATGCTAGTATACGAGATGGTTTAATGGAAAAACAGAAAATTATATGTGATATGTTCCGTTTACCAGTCGAACATTTCCATGAGATAGTTGACATAGCGGCCATGCCGGAAGCGCCTAAGGATAGCACCGATATAGCTTTGGCAGCTTATGCCCAGGTTCAATCGTTAACCGAGGTAATTAACGATTACATGAAGGTTACACCCGAACAAGAAGTGTCGGCTGTGTCCACAGCTGTATGTGATAAATGCCATGAGAAGCGGGCCTGTGGGAAAATGGAGACAAAGCCTGCATTGACCAGCACAAGTTCAGATACTCCACCACCTTTGCCGCCGCCCAACAAGCAAATGGCTCAGGCCCAACAGCAAACACCGGCTCCAAGCGTAACCAAAATGCAAACGTGTACATTGGAAGACAACAATATACACGAAGATGACGATGGTTATTGTGAAATCGATGAGTTGCGTTTACCGGCCTTACCTCCCCTGACAAAGACACAAACTCCCTTAGTTGACAGTCATCATGCGGCTACACCACCACCGTTACCACCGGCGGCAAAAGTGAATGCAACTAAGCAAGGTTCACCACCGCCGCCTCTACCACCACCAGCCGGTAGCTTTAAAACACCGCCTCCACCACCACCGCCACCGGCGAAAACCATAGCGAATCAAAACTCCGCCTCTTCAAAGTAAGCACAACACCAGCAGCAACAGCAGCCCCTATATCCACTCCAGAACTCGTTAAACGTCAGAGTACAATAAGTGCTGACAGCATTCCCGAAGAATCAGCCGATGAAGTAACAAATGCTCTCAACGATCATATTGTGGATAAAATAAACATGAAAACCTCAACGGAACTCAAAGAAACTGAGGAAGAACATGAAACGGAGAATGAAGAACCATTATCAGCCACCAAAGAACACACGGAAAAGACCAAAACCGCTGACAGCGAAACGGTAGAAACTGCAAAAGCCATAGAAATAGTAAAACCAGAGACCATTGCACCCATAGCCACAATTGAAGATGAAAATGACGACGACGAAGATAAGGATGAGGATTCGGCAATGCATACAGCAGAATGTGAAAGTGCACCATTGGATGATGTTAAGGAAAAACCACAAGACGACGAACAAGAAAATGATAAGGACAGAGATGTGAATACAAACACTAACAACACGATAGAGAATGATGTTAAGGATATGGAAAATCCAATATCAACAACATCCATGCAGGCTGAACCGCAAAGACAGAACAGTAATGCCACACAGGCTGATGAGATATCCCTCAATAGTGAACATATCGAAATCAATGAGGCCTACGAATGTTTGGTAAGTAAAATTCCGTATGAGAACGAGTTATTTGATGAATTTAATTTGATTTTCTCTTCCCTTTTTTTTCAGTCCAATATCAATAAATTAAATACGGCTTTAACATCATTGGTTGATAATTCCACACAAACGTTACCTTTAACGACACCTCTTCCTGTGAGTACGAGTACCACTATGGCTATGAACATTGCAAACAGTAATAGCAGTAGCGTTAGCGTTAGCGTTAGCGGTAGTCATGTAACAACATTATGTGGACCAAATCGTATACAACATGCCAATTCCTTGGAGCCAAGTGTACCCTGTCATGCTCTAAGCAGTATTGTTAGTGCTTTAAATAATCAAATCTCCTTATTATTGGTAAGTTTAGTTCGTGGAAAATCTGATATTTGCGAAACGGACAAGCAAACAAAAAAAAATTAATTTTTTTTCTTGTAATATTTCAGCCCAAAATTAGTGAACGTGATATGGAACGTGAACGTTTAAGGAAAGAAAATCAACATTTACGAGAATTATTGAATGCGATGCATGATCGCCAGCGAGTTGAAGCAAAATTGGTAAGTTGTTACGAAGTATAAAAGGAATCCATTTTTTTTAGCATCTCGCGTAATATAAGTTCGATGGGACCTCCTGCAAGTCTACATTTGAAATTAAACATCTAATTTGAGAGTTTGTAAGAGTTCCTATGACTTTCGTCCATGATCTCAATCTTGGTGGCGATTTGTCGCCTACATGGCCACAATCTTGATGCCAATTTGTCGCCCCCATGAATGGAATTTTGATGCCGATTTATTGCCTCCATGACTGCAATTTTGATGCCAATTTGTCGCCTCCATGAATGCAATTTTGAGGTCAATTTGTCGCCTCCATGACTGTAATTTGATGCCTATTTGTCGCCTCTATGTTTGAGCAAGTCTAGCCCTTCTACGGTTGACTTATTTACTCCCGTCAATCAATGACAATCTAAGTGATATTATTAGATGGCCTCCTTATGTTATCTTTGGCATAGAGGGTAACGAAAAGGTAGGCAAACTGGCACGGCTGGAGATGGCTAAGGATGAGACGATAGTGTGGATGCCTCTACAGAAATGCTTTCCAAATTGTAAAAAGCAGCATGGACTTCAACAAACCGTGGGTGGCTCAACATACCTGGTTGCCGAATTTTAAAACTGCTCCGTCCAGCAGTGGACAGTAGACAAATCAAGAAACTACTTGAGTTCGACAAGAGAACGGTTCGAACTTTAACAGGAATTTTAATTCTGCCCCATCGGGATTACTGCAGAAACTACAATGATGCAGAGAAAACGAAATTAGTGCAACACACTTTATGTGTGTGTTCTGCACTTCAGAACAGGTTTCATCGGTTTGTGAGTGGCAGATCGTTTGAAAATCTGGGCATGGTGCCGAACGTACCACTAAGGGAACGGGCTGATTTCATCTGAAGATTTTGGTGGTTCATACGTACCAATAGGGGATCATGAAAAGGGGGCTTACCTCGCATTAGACAACACAATGGGCCTTATGGCCACCAATTGAACTTGCCTGTGAACGGCAAGCTGCCTGCAATCCTAACGTAACCTTGCAAAACAATTATTTGTTACAATGATCTGTCGAACGAAATAGTAGACGAAAAAATCTTATTGTCTGACCGTTTTGTAAGCCGTTTTGTAAGATTGACTAGGAGTTACTTTAATGTTTAACTTGAATACGACATGATTCAAGAAATGCACATGAATTCCTTACTTAAAGGGTACTACAAAAACAAGAAAAACGACACGTTTCGAAACCGGAAATGCTTTTCTAGTACTGAGGGTCAGGAAGTTTTTGCCGGCGTGTTTGGTGGCACTTTAAACGAAATCATCTCAAATCTCCGCATCAAATACCCATCTCACCGGAGCATTCTCATCCATTCGAACGACATTGCTGAGCCAGCGCAGCCGCTAAATATTAATACGCTGCGCAACTTCCACGTCGTTGAGGACCCCATTGTTGAATCAAATGCACAAATCATCTCCTACTCGTATTGGAGCGTATTCTTTTGAATACCCTAAAGTCAGCTGCATCAGTGCTTAATAGAGAGAGTCCATGCTTTTGCGCCATAAAATTGTATGATTAAACCCTTATAAAATATGCTTCAATTAAGCTGAAAATTATCAGAATATATCCTGAATTTCGAAACGATATCGGAAACCTAATTCTTACTAAAATAATGGAATTATTTTTTTTTTACTTTTTGTCACTTATTTTGTCGTTTTACTTCTTTCTTTCCATAGGAAACTTCCAAGTGACATCACAACATGTGCCGATATGCCGATGACGAAATAGATGGCTTCTCACCCGCAACCTCTACAACGCCAACACCGACGCCTACACCCACAACTGCTAATTCGGCAGAGCCTTAGGTGAAGACCAAAAAGAAACCAACACCACAACTACAAGCAACAATACCACGACGACAGCAACAATTGCAGCATCTACAACATCTACAACAACAACAAATACAGTCGAGGCACAAAATTAATTATAAAAAAATTAATAAACAATTATTTAATGTTTAAATATAAGATTTAAAAAGAAACAAACAAACAAACAAACACAACAACAACAACAACCCCTTAATATTTTTGATAAACAACAAGAAAAACAAAAACAAAAACAAAAACATTTTAACCAATTGAATTGGCTGAAAACACAAAAAAAAGAAATTTGAAATTAAATTATGCGGCTTATAAAATGATAAAAAAAAAACAATTTTAGGATCCAGGTTAACAACAACAACAAAAAATAAAGTTAATTATTATTTAATTTGTAATTTTTTTTATTATTATTTTAATTTACGTTCTCCCCCTAATTTTTTAATTATTTTCTCCCCCTTTAATTTTTTCCTATGTTCTAATGTTTATAAATATTTTTCTTTACTTTACTGTTTTAAAATATAATTTTTCTTTAATAATTTTAAGTGTAAAATCTATTTTATATTTATATAAATACATACCAACAACACTTTTTAAGCTTAAAATTAAACACACTACTCGCCCCATACACACTCAATCATACACATAAACAATTATTGTATTAAAAAGTAAGCGTTGTTTCGAAACAAAAAAAACTTGTTACAAGTTTTACAACACAAATTACAATTACAATCAATTAATCAATCAATCAAACAAACAATATCCTTTTAAATAATCATGAAAAATAATATCTTAAAAGGTTTCGGGTTTAATTTATTAAATTTTTTTTTTTTTTTTTTGATATTCTTTATACGAAAATTTCGAAAATGAAAATGTATTTCAATTTTCTTTTTTGGCATGTTATATTTTCTATTATAATTATTCTATATTTCTATTTATACACACAGATACACACACATACTATACATATACAGTTAATATTACGAATGAAATGTATTGTTTGATAAATATTTATTTAATAGAGAATTATTTAAATTTATATTTAAATACGTACCATACATACGATACATACATACAATATAATCTAATAATAATATAAATAACAATCAAATATTTAATAATAATAATAATAATAAACAAAAATAGAAAACAAAATACAACCATATTTTATAGAACTTGAATTTGCAACAAAAAAAGAAACAAAAAAAAAACAATAGAAAAAGAAAACCTTAAGCATACAACCCATAAATCGAAAAAAAAAATTTTTTTGCAAGAGATTGTTAATGTAAATCCGTATTGCATACTGACTAGTTCAGAATAGCACTCTATTATGTGGAATATAAACTTCTATAAGATATTCGATTACAAAAGAAATTAAAAAAAAAAATATTTTTCGAGGTACTTCATACATATTCATGATGATATTCATGTTTATTTATTGATGTCTGGAAATTTGATAAAAAAAAAAAACAAAATTATACAAATATTACAGTACAGAACAGTACAGTACAGTTGTATTAAAATTTAATTGACAATATTTTAAATATCAAATCATAATAGAAAATAATTTGAAAGCTTTACTTTGTTCCTTAAAAGAATACAAAGAATTTAATTGTAATTATTTCATGCAGATTTCATGCAAATTTATTCTCCTATTTCTGTAAGACAAACGATAGCATACGATTGTTGACTTTTTCTTTCTTAAAGAAACTCAAAATATTTTCAATAATCAAGACGCGTTTTTGTAAGATTAATGGTTTCAAATGAACATCTATTTGTATTGAAAACACAACTAAAATAAAATGTTTTTTCATGCAAACAAACGTTCATCTGTTGTATGAAAAACACAAACAAAATTGAGCATTTTACTTACAAACTTGCTTAGGTTTGTCTGAAACCACGCGATGTTTAATCCCAGTTTCTGGAAGACTAATGGTTTCAGACAAACATTTGGTTGTACCGTCGTTTGTTTTACAATAGCAGAGGGATAAGTTATCGAACGTCTAAAAACACTTGTCATACAGAAACAGAGGATTATGAGAAAAACTGAGTTTATAAAAAATTTCCAATTATTTGACAGAGCAACTAGACTTTAAAAATAATCATAAACAAAACATATATTAATTAACCGCAATTGTAATTTTTTTCTCAGTCAGTCCTAAATTTCCAGCAATAGAATATTTGTTTAAAAACGCTTAGGGACCGTTTTTGTAAAACAAACGATTACACTTGCTTGCCTGTTTGCAAGTAAAACACAAATAAAACACTTAATTTTGGCTTGTGTACCCATATAAATAAATAATAGACAATCAAGTGAAATCGTTTTTCTTACAAAAACAGGTTCTAAAGGCTTGTTTCTGTAAGACAAACGATTTTACACGTTCTTCTATTTGTATGGAAAACATAAACAAAATTGAGTGTTTGAGTTCATTTGTTCGTTTGTCTTACAAAAACTGGTAATTAAAAAATATTTTCGTAATTGAGTGTTTCGTATTGAAATTATCGATCGAGTGAAGAAAGTCAAGTACAACAAATGTAAACGTCAGAAATCGTTCGTCTTGCAGAAACAGGGGTATATTGGAAAGAAAAGAAAAACTCAACTATTGAAATTGTGTTAAACATCGATCGCTTTACTAAAGCATGGTGATAAAAACCGTTCTCGTCGCCTTGTTTCTATATGGCAAGTTATCATCAAAATAATTGCTATGAAGATACTACAGGTATTTTTTATCTTTCCTTTTAGCACTTTTATTGTACCTGCTCCCAGGGTGAAGTAAACCACACCAACACTATTAATGACTACAGTTGTAGTTTCTCTACTTCGGATTCTAATTCACCACCAAGTGTTTTCAAGATTATTGAATTCATCACTTATAAAATTATTTTCTCCAAAAATTTGACTAATTTTCGACATGGTTGTTATTAGCAAGCT
>QOCX01004648.1:0-14265 GCA_005959815.1 Sarcophaga bullata | reverse complement strand
GTTGTTTATTATTCAAGCATATCGATTTGCTTGATGTTGCTCTTGTTGTATTGCAAAAAAAAAAAATTATTACCCAACATGCCTTCACAGTCCCCTCGTTTTATGTACATTCAGGCATATATGTGGTCAGTCTGTAATGAATACATCAATCAATCTATAAAACAAAATGAAGAACAGATCTTTGGAGAATATGCAACAACAAAATCTATAATAAATGATAATTATTTCATATAAAATTGGATTCTTCGGGAACTGTTTGACCCACAAATACAATTGAAGAGTGCGAAAAGTGAAAAAAAATTTTGAATTAAAATTCTAAAGAAAATTTCGATTTTTTTTCTCATTCATAGGAATACTTTATTATTTTGATTTCATTGTGATATAATTCGTAGGAATTCAATATTCCATGGATATGCTCAAGGACTTTTATGCTGCCAATAGCAATGAATTACATTCATTCACTGACTTGATCTGTGTAATTTAAATCAGAAGCAAACGATTCGATTGTTATTCGATAAATATGATGAACAGCCATGTAGGGGGGGTAGGAGCATTATAGTGATGGTTAAAGTAATAGCATTTCAATTTTTCACTGTTGGTCACATTAGGCAAATATTTGTTTAAAAAAACTGTAAACAATGTGGCCTCATATTATTATTGTTTGAAGAGGTGCCTTAGTATTGCGACCCAAATGATCTATTGTATGCTCCTTAAATTTTATAGAACATCGCTATAACATCTCCTCTGATCACTTTCAGAATAATGCTCGCTTTCAGCGATGCCTTTTTTTTCTGCCTAACACTTGATCTGCCCTCAAGTTTCTCTTCCTGGTATGGATTATTGCCCCACAGTTTTCATAAATGAGTATCAATGTAGCAAGTCGACATAGTTATGTAGGTAGTCTGTTGTCTTATTGGATGTGAGGCGCAGTTTAAAACCCCGGTCAGACATCGAAACGATAATATGAAAAAATATTTCTTCCGTGACTTCCTCTCAGCAGATTTCTGGTAAAAACTCTGAAAGAAGAAAAAAATTGCCGTGAAAAGTTTCCTAAAAAATCCGTCTTTCGGAGTCGACTATAAACTGTAGGTCTCGCCACTCATGTATAAAATTGACATACACAACGTACATGCTGTGAGAAGCCAGGTCGTAATCCTGACTGAAGGGTTGTAATGCCCAAATGATTCATCGTTAGAGAATCTTTGTACATGTTGGAATCGCGTTAACCCTTATTCTAAATAAGTGGATCCTGAATCTACAATGTTCTGTCAAGAGACCAATCGAATACCAATCTCAAATTATTTCTGTATGGTTTGATGTCTGGCTCAGATCCCCTCTTATTTAATTTGTTAAACAAAACTTTTGATTGCCTCAAGCGCACAACGTTTGCAACCTTGTCTGCTAACTCATTCATATTTCTATATGACCTGGGATCCAGCAGAGGGTAACTTTATTTTCCATACCGTCTGGCATAATTTTCGAAATAAAACTTCCAGCATATGTCCGCATCGTCCACAAGATATATGATCCATTTCATCAGTTTAATATTTGAATACTTTGTCCCGTAAATTTAGCTGTAGGGTGTCATCTTGCTCATCGCACATGAGCTGCAACCCAACAGAGGGTAACCTCATTTTTCCTACCGAGATGATTCAGCTTCTCCAGATAGTCTCATACTATCTTCGACTTGAACTCATAACAGCCTAGAGCTCAAATGGCGGCCTGACTGTCGGACAGTATCGTTATGATCTGTCCCTTGTATTTATATCCAAGTTGCTTTCTTCTGATAGCACTTCCGCTTGGAGAATACACGCGAAATATTCTATTCTAGCACCCAAAAATCCTGCTTCTATTCCAAAAGCCGTTCTTGACCCACATGTGTACCACAAAAAAGTCTCTCTTTTATAATAGCTTTCAGATTACTTTATTCATTTTTGTTACTAAGTCTGGTTCCACAGCAGTTTTCTCAATCATAGACTGTATTGGTTCTGTTCCGGAGACATGCATTTGATTTCCTAGCTTCCGAAATCCCCTAATGAATTCCATGCTAGGCTTAGCTCCCTTCAGCCTAACCATAGCTTTGTATTTACTACCATGTGCAGCGGATAGTTATGACAATGCACGCTAGTCTCTGTATCTTACCCAAATTCATTTGAGTTGTTTTCAACTGCCCAGACAATTTTCTCACCATATTGATGTACATCCAGTGCATAATTCCTGGGTTGCATCCTCAAGATTTCTCTGCAAGCCTTTTGCTTTTCCTGAGGTGGTCTCTGTATATGAGCCCTTGATTACAATTTACTATCCAGCGATATGCCCAAATATTTGACCTGAGATATCTTACCCAGTAGTCGAATATTCTACCATTTAGTAAACAACTACCAGGTTATAGTTAACAAAGCAGTTATGAATTCTGTCAACGTCGGGTGACATCTTTGGATACGGTTAAAGTGAAGCAGCAAATCAGGCCAAAACTGAATGCTCAACCTTGAAGGGAGCACGCTCATCTTAATTATTGGAATCATTACTGAACGTTACATTGTAGACCCACATATTAAGGCGCATTGACAAATGACTTCCGTAGAAGCTGTAGTGATGAAGCAAAGGTTGAAGCTTTGTTTCATTCAAACAGTCACGAATAAATTGACCCGCACTCCTATACTACTTTCATTGTTGTAGCAAATTGTTGCTATTTCTCAACAGCACCTGTTTCCTATACAACGCTTTCAATGCCACGCAGCGGGCTAACAATGGACAACCTGTAAGACTATTAAGACATGATGTGAGGAAGCGGAAACCAAAAATAAGAAAGAAAAAAAAAATAAAAGAAAAAAGAAAAAACCACTCAAAATTACTTACAACATGATAACAAATAATAAGAACAGCAGTAAACAGCAATAGCAACAGCAACGGCAATAACAGCAAAAATAAAACACATATTACAACAACAACGCTATAATAATAGCGATAACAGCAGAATAACATTTAAGTATGAACGATTACAAGGGTAACATTAAAAAGTATAAGAGTGTGTGTGTGTGTTTGTGTGTAGAGTCTAAATGTAAGCATGCATGTGTGGTTGAATTGTTAGCAAAACCAAAGAGCGTGACATTATAATTTAGAGAAAAAAGGAAAATATTGTAACTGTTTATCTGCACTCATGTGTGTGGTGGTGCGTGTTAAGATCTATGTCATGACATCTTTCAAAGATTTGTCGTTGTTATTATAAATATCGAAGATACCGATGGTGTCAATACTATGCTGTTGTATGCATCTCGGTGTGTGTTATGGTAGTTACAGTTGTATCATATCAACCAAAAACAGAACAAAAGCAGATGTAAGTATCAAATGTAATATATAGAGGTAAAGAGAAAGCTTATAATAAGGATTAAAGAATAATTTCTGAATAAAAAACACACAAGACAACAGCACACAACACCACTCACACAAATATTATCTTACGCGTAAGCACATGCGTTTATTATTGACTTATAGTTAGAAAGCATGATATATCGTGCATCTAGCTGGACAGACAAAGTAATTTATTCAGAGTGGTAAAGAATTTTGGATTTTTTTTATCAATCTGTCTATCGATCCTCCATCATTTTCTCTCTACCCCTCGCTTTTATCTTCTCTTTGTTTTATGAAATTCAAATTTTTTTCTTTTGCTATTTTTTTAATAATCTTAATTCTTGTGTTGTTGTATGTTTTGCTAATTGTAAGATGCGTAAACCATAATGCAGCAGCCAAATGCCGACTTTAGGCTTGGAAGGAATAAAAGGAAAACTGAATACACAAAAAGTGCTTAAAACGCGTTACCTTGTTTATTTGATCCTCTCATTATTTATTATGTTGTACATCATTTGTGTGATGTGTCTACAACACCTATCAAGGCTTGCTATTTATTATCTGCTTCTGGTTCTCCCTTTTCATTCTTCTCATAGTGATGTTGTCCGTTGTGTATAGCATTTTGCTCGTATATATTACATAACAGCACCACTCACCAAACTCTCCTAAAACACCACACGATACAAACTTTAAGCATCGAGTCAATGAAAATAGCGTGCGTGGTGGGTAAGATTGTAAAGATGAGTCCCGTTTAAAAACCAATACGTATAATTTGATCTTGAAATATGCTTGAAGTAGTGCATATCATATTTGGTATCTATTGTAAGGGATGTGAATGTATGCATCTATGTAATACAGGGTGAAAGTGTCCTAAATATCGTTGTCATAATTGATGGAATTTTTGACGTGATTTAAGTTTTCACTTGAAATGCCATTGGCAGGGTACCTTTTCTGCTCCGAACAATTTAGATGTGATATTCAAACTAGATAAATCCCTTAAAACCCTTCATAGGGATTAGTATTTGGTATGATTTGAGCAATGAAAGTGAGCACCACAAGACATGCGCATTGCAAACAGGGATTACCCATCTGCCTGTCTGCTACCACTTTTTAAGACCCATTGGAAATCTAGGCTTGTAACTTACGAGACATAAGAATCCTAGTACCACGAGAACTCACCTTAGACGATAAATCTAATCAACGTAAAATCCCCGGCATCGAGCACATGGCTATCCAAAGTGAACTTGGAAGTATAGCGGCATGGGTAAATCAGTATTCAGAGACAACCTAGAATGCCTTCACAGGCCTTTCCAAATACACCATTTTCTCGTGACTGAAAGAAGTACCTCGTAGAGAAGTACATTCTAATAAGGTGACAGCAATTAACGACACCAAATAAGCGAAATGTTTGGGAATTATGCTCCTGTTGAAATAAGTTCAAGTAGGGCCACCTATACAGATTAGCATTTATTAACGGCTCTCTTACAGGAATGAATGTGGTTCTTTATTAGTTGCTAGACTCTTGATAATTCACAAGCTGATGCAAATAACACATAGCTTTCGATAGCTTTCAAAGCTATTAGCCTCGCTTTTTTGGAGGTTCAGCATTACGTTAGCATGGCATGACGTACTACAAAACTATAGGACGAGCGTTAGTCAAAAATTACAGTCTCAAGATCAATACTGAAATACCATCCAGGAAAACATTGTAATTGATCTACTTTTGCAAGTTCTAGAATAAGAGGGTTGCCATTGCTCGTTGCCTTGATATATTATTGCCAAAAAATGCATTCTGTTGTATTGTTGGGTATGGTGGTAAGAAGATGACGCTGTCAGGAAGTTTACTAATTGAAGACTCTTCGTTTTTAAATTCTTAAGCTATCAGGTCTTTCATTAAGCGTTTTTGTCTTCAAATTTAAATAAAACAAAGGGTTTGGGAGATATCATTGAAGTTTTTATTCGTACGAAAGGCTTATTATTGTCAATATGACATCTACGTGGAGCGCATACGAAATGTGCAAAATTCTATGACTCTGAGGCATAATCATGCTGAATTCACTTACATTTTTTATGCGTTTGAAGGAGTTATTAATGCGTATGCTATCATTTAACATCTCTGGATGCAGCGTATACGAAATGTGAAATTTTCCATGACTCTGGGGTATAAATCATGCTGATTATGGTTGGTGGTTTGGGGTTATGGTGGCTTTGATGCCCTCTGCGGTTTTTGGTTTATTCGCATATACTTGCGACCTAGGAAAACTCTACAAGAAGAAGTAAAGCAGGGTCAAATCGCAAGATATATGCGGCCAGATCACATGACCTCCACGAAAGTGTTCATGACCTCAAATTGCTAATACAAAATATGTAATATGGAGCAAGCTGTGTTGCATTTAGCCATGGTCTCTAGGAACCACGTGTCATTGGTGTCCGATTCAGGCCAAAAGAAATTCATAATGGTCAACCTATAGGTCTCGCCGTTGACTATGATGGCCTGGCCATTGTCATTCTCACGACACACCAAACAATGTCTTCTTCGGGAAGCATGTGAGTTTGTTTTCGTCACATGCCCTCATCGCTGAAAATGATTTTTCGATGAATATGACAAAAGGTTGTCAACTAGATCCCATTCGGCAAACATACGCCTATTTGGCAACTGAATAAATAGCAACTAATTTGACAGATGTAGCTTCATTAAGATTTTCACTATCAACTGTCAAAGTTCGTAAGTCTCTGTTAGAAGATCTTCGAATACATTTTTATTTAAAAAAACTTTTATTTTGATGTTTATTCGATTTACATGATGTTGAATATGCTGTTCGTGTCGAATTTCATTCTTTAACTGTCACATGAACAAGTTTACGTGACTTTCACTTTGACCTTGTGGCGTTATTGTCTCCAACAGAGAAATTCCAAAGCAGCAATCGTTTGATGTGCGAGAGAGAAAAAAACGGAATTGTACGCATTTCAACACTTTTCATTTCTCTTTTTCGTTTTTCACTAGAAATTTTTTCAATTCCCTTAATACCATCACTGTTAAACGCAATACCCCTGTCAGTACATCACTTATAGACTTTGCACCACATGCACAAGCACAAATATTCAAACGCACTGATTCATAGCAGCCATTAATGTTTTGCTTGATGGTTTCTGTAGTAGTGGTGGTGGTGGGGTGTTGGTGTTGTTGTTGGTGGATTGTTGCCGCCGCCAGGTTAGCGGGTAATGCATCATTATGTGGCACTAAATGTTGTTATGCCACCACTAACATACAAATACACTTAGACGAAGGAATACTTTCTTCTACGAGTTTTTTTCTTGTTTTCGCTTTTATTATTGTTGTTGGTGCTATTTGCAATATGTCATTCGTTCATTCATTTGTTCAATCGTTCATTCATTCTTACTTCGATTTGTTTTTCCATTAACCCAGATTCCTTTCTTCTTCTTTTTTTTTTTCTTTGTTCAATATTTTTTTGCAATTGTAAACATTGTTTGATTATGTTTAATGTGTGTGTGTGTGTGTTTGCATATATAAAAACGAGAGAAAGAGATAGAAAAAGAGTTTAAGCATGTGTATGTGTGTGTGTGAGCACTAATATGCATGTGTTTGTCTTTGAATTAAACAATTAAGCACGAGATAACGGGATGTTATTCATCAAAATTTTGACATGCCAGTGTATTTAAACCAAATGCTACTGGATTTGTGGAAATAATGCGTAAAGAAATGTTTTTTTAGGGAGAAAATTACAATCAGAGCAGTGTAGGCTAATAGAGAGCTTGCTAATCCATGAGTTTTTCGCTTTCACCGCAGTCTGGGTGCAATACTAGGCTTATCACAATACGCTTGAATGTCTTTGTCAAGTTAGAGCTGTCAGGCGAACAGGTCGTATGTAATTTAAGCCTCTGTGGGGCCTAATGGCCTATAATTACTTTCAGACTAGATTAAGTTACGGTAGCTATCCTTCGGAACAACACGATTTTTATACAATACTGATGGCTTGAAGACGGGTACAGGCAAAAGCTAGAATATTTAGTTTGGTGATCTTGACAATTTGGTCTCTCTCCCAGATTACCCGATGACTCCACTGGAAGATGGAGTCCTGATGGAGGCTTACGCATTGATCGGATTGGGAGAACTTTGAATCTTTGGTTATCAATTTCAACGTGTCTGGTATTAAAATCACCGCATCTTGGATGCTGGAATGTTGTCTTATTAGACAAGAAGCCAGTGGTTCAATCCTAGCTCAGAGATCTCGTACAAATCGAAATATGAAAACAACACTTTAGTTAGGATTACAGCCTAGCTGCTGACACCACCCATATTGTGTGTGTGTTATTTTATTCATGAGTGGAGAGAGCTACAGTTTAACGGGCCATCTCGAATGATAGATTTTAGCAGCTTTTCATGAGAATTTTATTATACTCCCGGAGTTTTTGCCAGACAACTGCTGAAAGGAAGTCTTCGATTATACAATTTTCCAAAATTACCAGACCACACACTTTAAAGCAATTGGAGGGAAGTTAACCTTTCTCTTGAGGTTCTTTAGGGCAATAGGCTTGGGTAAGATATTATAAGGCAGTCTATATAGATTCAGAGGAACACAATAGATCATATGATGGCTTTTATGTTGACTCCGCTATTACAACTAATAGGATAGGATCACTCTTACTTACCAACACGAGCTGCTATGGTCTCATATACAATTGAGAAGCAGGAGCCTTCTTCTGTACGATTACTCTAACTGACGCCCCTTCTCCCCGTGGCTGCTTTATGGCCAGATCACGGACGCTATTAAGTACTAACTCTGGGAGTATTTCGAGAGATAAGTCTACGTAGATCTTCGATTTAATGCGCTATATAGCTCCTCAACGATATGAACGTTGTGCAGCGCTAGTTAGGCCGTATCGTTTGAATGGAAGAGGATGCTCAGGAGAGACGGATATCTAATGGGGGGATTTGCGAAAGTCGACTAAAAAGGCGACCTTGTTTACTTTGGTATGACCAAACCGAGTGAGCCCTATCATTGATTGGTGGGATCAACTGGAGAAGGAGCGTATGAAGCAGAGGCACCTGGAAGGATATGTTAAGACAGGCCGAAATCCGTTAATCGGGTTGTGTAATGGTCGGCTAAAAAGGCGCCCTTGTTTACTTTGGTAGGACCAAACCGACATTGACAGTGGGATCAACTGGGGAAGGAACGCAATAAGTAGAGGCGCCTGGAGGGATGTGTTAAGGCAGGCTGAAATACGTTAATCGGGTTGTTAATGGCCAGTAAGTGAGTACTTAACAATACAATTATTTCGCTGGCAACAGCTTAGCGCTACTTCAACGGAATGTACTCGAGGGAAAAAAAGGGACATGTTCCCGAAAAGCACATATTTTATGTAATAAACGTTAATTAACGTAGAATGTATGAGTTTGTGGGAGATTTAAAAGAAAGATTGCTCTATCTGCATTGTGTATGGAATACGTTCTTTAGTCGTACTATCCTTATGCGAAACTCAGTCCCTGCCGAAGTCTTTCCTGTCACTTATAATATTAACAGTTTCATACCTAATAACCACAAAATCTACTCGCTCCTGTCTTTCCTGCCATAAGCTATACTTCTAATACCAAAACAATGCATAAGTAGGCGTCATACCCCTAAGTGTTGGCCTTAAAATTTCAGAGAATAAATGATAAAAGTTTTTGCTTTTATTGTTATAGGATTAGGCATTGTTCAGCAAAATCAAATCCTAGATCCTAAATGGTAGTAATTTTGTTCTCATGTTTCGGTTTTTTTTTTTCGTGCTGCTTTTAAGAGATTATAAATCGGTTTTCAATGTTGTTAATATTATTTTGATTAAATGAAATCCCCCAACAGCATCACTGCTTGACAACATCGACTAACATTAACACAATAAATCAAAAACGAAAAGGGTTTTTGGTGTTAAATATTGAAATATTCCTCTAATATTGATGTATTAACGGCAACAACAACAACAATCATCAAATTCCGATTCAAAACGAAGCATAATAAACCATGTAAAGAACATAAAGGGGTAGGGAGGGTAGGGTAGAAATCATGTCTTTTCCTGCTTAATTCTCAATATAAAGTGTTGGGCTTTAGTATCAATAGCGTTTTGACAATATCCTGTGGTTATTTGATGTCTGCTGTCAAATAAACCTTGAATACAAATACATGTGTTTGTGTATATGTATGAGCGTGTGGAGGGAGGGGGGGGGCGTGTAGTAAAGCTATTAACGAAGGGATATAAATATTGATTGTATTATTTTAACAACTAAACTGCAAATATTAAATATTTGAGCTTTTAAAAAAGGTGACTAACTTGCATGTAATATTATGCTTTCACTAATACACACACAGAGACACGCACACATAAAACACTCAATCTTTCCAACTGTTTTGCTCTCTTGTGAATACTTGTTTCAAAACAAACACAAATACCCTCATATGCATATGTATGTACGGTATGCATATGCAATGATACCCTTGCTCAATGTCTTCTCTCTCTACACCACCTTCTCATACACTGGGTTTTTCTCTGTGCTCAAAACAACATTAATTTTAGCCTTGGCTACAAAAAGTTACAGGGTACTGTACCTGATGATTTATTCAACTTTCTCTTCTCTCTTTTGTTTTCTCCTCTTTTTCCCAACTAAACATTCACATGTGCAATACAAAACACTTACACAGCTAGAGTCACATGTATATGTATAGTTTTCTCTTCTTTTCCCTGGACGACTATACAGCAACAGAACGTGAATAAGAACAACAACAACAACAACAACGAACGTGTTAAACAGTTAAATATACTGGTAGAAGAAATGGTAGGCTTATACGCTGCTGTTCATGTAAATTTGATAAGTGACAAAGCAAAGGGGGTTATCCTCTTTTAAATACAAAACAAAAAATGTTTAACCAGAGAGAGAGCAAAATAACAAACAGCGGGAGGCAAATAAAAGTACAAAAATGGTAATATTTGGAATCTCGAATATATTTCAAAGAAATGTTAGCTAACATTAAAGAAAACAAAATGTCAATACCAACCACCACACATGCATGTAAACACACATATTTGCATATTTACTTTCGGTGATCAGATCATCATCACATCTTGTGTGACATTTTATGGCAGTTACAAGTGGCCAAGTATTTGGGTCATAGCCACTGCACTTTCATTCCTTTTTCTCTCTCTCTTCTATCTCTCTCTATCTCCTGGCGCTCTATTTTTTTTAATGTAAGAAGTAAAATTTTTTAAAAATTTTCGGAAATATATTACACGAATATCCTGATATTTCGGCAGGATTCTATTACATGCTGTGGTATTTAGAACTAGGTTCAAGGTTATTTGCCTGGAGTTTGGTAAATTTTCTCATGATTTTTCCAAGAAATTTTAAAATTCGTAAATCTGAATATTCGCATAATGAATATGCTTTTGTTTATTAAACAATCAATTTCAATTTCTCTGTTTACCAACAATTTGCTCAAAAGTAAAATTACTTTTTAAAGTTTAGAAACACAGGCTGTGCACAAAAGAATCTCCATTAGTTTTTGCCATTTGCTATGTGTCGTAGTTCATTAAAAAATTCCTCAGTTTATCTAAGAAAGACCGTCTTTAAATTACATTTGATCGTTTCTTGACTCGAACCTGTGACTAGCATTCTAGTGTTTACGGCAGATTTCTTTAGATGGTCTCGGAGCGTATGATTAATGCAAATTTTACTCTCTTTTCTCTTTATGTACTTGGATTATTTGAGGCCAACAAATTTATTTAATATATCGCATGTTTTTTTTTTAACTACTTAATGTTATCAATATCGATAACTATGGTTTGACAGGTGATACCATCAAACTATGTCGACCATTCTGTTCAGTAAAGTTAGGCAATTCATCATGAATCCTTCCACTCCAATACATTGCTAAAAACTATTGTAATTAATGGAGTAAGACGCATATTACATTGAGCAATTCGTTCAATTACAAGTAGCAGTGGTCTAATAGGTATATATTGGTCTTATTTAATGCAAGTCAATGTTCAATCTAGCTCAGATATCCCGAACAAAACGAAGTATGAAAAATATTTCTTCGGCATAACAGCGGCAGTAGCAGCAGCAGCTCTGGAGGCTCTGTTGGCTTCAAGTCCGCTGCATACGGTATTCAAGAAAAAAAAGCCATGAATTTGGTTTGGTTGTTTGAAGACAAGTCTAATATGAAATTTATTCAAGGCTATGTGACGGTCAGACCCGAATCAGGTAATGCCTCTTATTAGTGAGTTGTGTTCGAATGCAGGAAAGGTAGTTATAGAGGAAAGTAAAGTGTCTTCTGCTGGAAATCAAACCCAGGTCTTGCACACTATCAACTAGTTCTGCACACTATCAACTAGATCCATGCCCATGCTATTAAATCAAAGAGAGTATGGGACTGTCTTGGGGAAGCTGAATCAATCAGGCTCTGTGGGAATTTTCAGCAATGAGCAAGTGCTCGTGCTTGTAAAGAGAAGAACTTCCACGCAGTTGATGGGTCTAAAATCCTTCTATTGTGTGGGGCATATGTTTGGAAAGGTATGCTCAACGAAAGGGCGGTAAAGACTCTTCACAAACCAAGTGGATGAATGAAGCAATAAAGACTTTTGTTGGGAAACTATAATAACAGGAGCTCTGAGTCATGCATCAGAATATCCATGGATAACCTCCGCTTGATAATCGGCCTATTGACAAGACATTACAGACTCAGAGTACATTTATTCAGAATTGGGAGTTATTTCAAGCTTAAAATGAATTATTCTGTGACGATAAGAATGGATTATTGGAACACACATTCTTGGAACCTAAAGGGCATTAATGAATCCCAGAAGGTGCATATCAAGTGGTAGGCAGGAAATTCTCACTTAAGACACCGAGCAGCATTATGATGTTTGTAAAGGCAATGGGCTTGGCGGAGCCATTATAGGGATATTCAATAAGGATAAAGGGTATGGTCGCTGTACTATGCCACCTCTTCACAACAATAATACCAATAAGAGGATTTTGTTAGAGATGACATTGTTGCACTCATCATGACAGTCATTTGCAAAGAGAAATCCCCTATTCTTCCCTTTTTATAGCCGCTGATTTCCCTGGCTCACCAAGATCCATATATCTTGTATATTCAACTTATTTTATTGCGATATGTGTGTGTTTGTGATATGTCGGTGTAATCTAGTAGGTAGTGTGTTAGCTTATTAGATGTAGGGTCTCGGTTCAAACCCCAGGTTAGACATCTCCAACGACACAAAAAGTATCAAAAAATATTTCTTTGGTGACTTTGCTGATCTACTGAGAGATTTCTGGAAAAAACCTCTGAGAGTAAATAAAAATTGCCATAAAATAGTTTCTCGAAAAAGGTTCCGCCACTCCTGTATAAAATTAACACACACAACGTATTTGATATGAAACGCTAGGCTGTTACGCTATCCTGTATGTATGCATTCCTGTGGACATACATACATACATAACATACATAATTGGTCATTACAACCCTTCAGCTTCTCACACCACTTATGTTGTGTGTGCTAATTTTATACATAAGTGGCGGGACCTACAGTTTAAAGTCGACTCCGAACGACAGATTTTTTTGAGAAACTTTTCATGGCAATTTTATTTACTCTCAGAGTTTTTGCCAGAAATCTGCTGAGAGGAAGTCGCCGAAGAAATATTTTTTCAATATTTCGTTTCTGATGTCTGACCGGGGATTCGAACCCTGGCCTTTCGTCTAATAAGCCAACACACTACCTATTAGACTACGGCGACTTCCTGTGGACATTCCTATGGTAAATGCCATATTATTCTGAAGGCAAGTATCAGCTTCGATACGATACACCGATATCAGTTTCTTGTCTTCGTGGCCATAGCTTGCGGTCACATTCAACAAGCTTATAACATGATGGATATTTTGTTCATTAATATTCTTCTACTCTTTAATGCCTTTGGTCTTCCAATATCTGGTATGAAATTCGCTAGTCTAGTAAAAAAAAACGATAAAAACCTGCACTGTCTAAGACGTTCAAAAGTAATCAAAGTGTAGTTTTGAAGTGAGGATCTGCTTTTTATGAGACTCAGGACTTAACTATGAATACGAGCATAAAAGTAGTTGCCGTAGTCTAGAAGGTAGTGTGTTTGGTTACTGGATGTGAGGCCACGGCTTAGGTTCCAGGTCAGCCATCTTCTTCGGCAATTGCCGGCAAAAACTCTTAGAGTTTCCCAAAAGTTTTCGCTTAGAGTCGACTTTAAACTGTAGATCACGCCAATATGAGCATAGAAGTCGTTAACGTAGTCTAGTAGGTACTGTGTTTGCTTATTAGATGTGAGGCAATGGCTTAAGTTCCAGGTCAGCCATCTTTTTCGGCAATTGCCGGCAAAAACTCTTAGAGTTTCCCAAAAGTTTTCGCTTAGAGTCGACTTTAAACAAAGGTCCGACACCCAAGTATGAAATTTTTGCACATCATGGATGGTGTGAGAAGAAGGTAGGTTGTTGTCCTGACTATGTATGTATGTATGTACGTGTTCTCTTTTATGCTTCCTAACTGACGTATGTATATTCATCTGCCGCACCGGCCGCACGGATGATGTCCTAAATGTACGTCATTGTTCAAAAAGATCGAGTTAACACTCATGAGTTGAAATAATTTGTTTATTTGCCTGCCCAAATAAATATTTGCAGATACTTTGAGGTTAGATTTTTCAATATCCTGTAACTAAAGAATTCCTTTCCACACTTTTTCATTGCCTAAATGTAAATCAAATATTTCATCGTTAATAATTAATACTTCAGAGGAAACCAGGGAAACTTGTTAATGATAATTATCCCATATTCATTATCCAATGAGATTCCATTATTAATTTTAATTTACATTCAAAAAAAAAAAAAAGCGAAACAA
>QOCX01004647.1:0-14266 GCA_005959815.1 Sarcophaga bullata | reverse complement strand
AAGCAGTGAAAGTAGCTCCTCACTCCATAGAGGAGAGAGGTTGACGGTGTTTATTAATGAAAGAAGGATTTTCAACACTTTCGAACACCCGCGCAATGTGACTTGTGTTCTACTGACACTAAAGTGGCTTCCAACAAAGACTTTCAAACTTTGCATGTTGATAACGGCCATCGTGTTGAAGCTTCAGCTGTCAAATTATTTGTTATTTATACATTATGAAAGTATATATACATACATACATACATACATAATTGGTAATTACAACCATCTAGCCAGGATTACAACTCAGCTTCTCATTCACTAATGATGTTGTGTTGTTAATTTATACATGAGTGGAGGAATCTACAGTTTAAAGTCGACTCCGAACGACAGATTGTTTCATGGCAATTTTATTACTCTCAGACTTTTTGCCAGAAATCTGCGAGGAAATATTTTTTTGATGTCTGACCGGGATTCGAACCCTGACCTTTTGTCTAATAAATCAATACATACCTACTAGGACTACGGCGACTTCAATCATGAACTTATACAATAAGTTCATTTGATCAAAATTTTTATTTGTTAGGCTAATGTAACTCACACTGCGCCCATCTTATGATCGCTATAATCAACCGTGAGAGAAATTTGCAAAAGAATCTCAGGCACACGACTTCACATCGTTCGTGAAAATTCTTTCGAAAGTTAACTGACTAAGTATGTGAAGGCACACGCATGGCAACAACGACTTTTGTTCACTGAATGGTGGTATGGTTTAGTAGGTAATTTTTAGCGAAAATCACCTACCGCTACAAGTCCCATGAGTGGGTAGACAAACAAAATTGAAGCCATACAAACCCATGGAAGAATCAAGTGCTTCCAATGCATTCCGGAAATATCATTCTTTCGTGTTTCTTTGAGAATGAGATTTAGGCCATCACTGGCGAGAATTTTAAGTCGGATGATCTGGATGATCGATAGGATGACGCTACCTTCACACAGATTATGAAACATTGGATATTCTGCGAGTGTGGTTTGAGGATTCGACAATCTAACGTGAAGTGAGGTGGACTTACGCAGTGGATTGAATGTATTCGTCACAATGCGAATATTCGCCTCGTTAGCACGATTATGGCGATCGTAAAGTGAACGAACACTGTGTTAAAAATTTTTATTTTTTTGCACTTGTTGTGAAGGCATAAACCGTACATGGTGATTTGACAAAACCTACAAATTTTGGCAGATGTAGCTGCAACAAACTACAGTTATTAACTATCAAGTTTGATAGTACCTGTAGGTTAGACTTAATGTAACCAATACTTAGAGAATGGACCCTACTATGCAGTGGCATTATATTAGAATTTAGAAAATATTTCGATTGTTGTAGGCATGAAAGACAGAATAGGTTCTTTGGACGTTCATAAAGGCAAAACTGCTTGCTACTCGTGGCTAAGGATTTTAGGCATTGTAATATGCAGTGCGATTTCCATATTAATCTTATACGGCCGTATGTACTCAACGGGAAAGTCTTATATTATGTAGAGATATGTGACTTTCGCTGGCAATTCCCTTTAATTTAGGGAGCACCATAATTTCTGTAGAAGAAGTACAAGATATTTTGCAAATTTGCTGGCAGTTAATCACTGAAAACCATCCAATGACATACGGTTTCAATAGGATGGCAGTGCTTGCCATACAGCTCCTGCTATATTGAAGAGTTTGCACAAGCAATTTGAGCCATGGATATATCAAGTGCAGGCTAGAATTTTTGATTTTGAGAAATTTTCTTAAGCTGCAGTTGCATGCGTATAAGACACATAATACAACAGGCCTTTAAGCCAATATGGTTTCATATTATTACTAAATTTAATGTTGAAATCGCTGTAGTCTAGTAGGTGGTAGTGTGTTGGCTTATTAGACGTGATACTACAGTTCAAACGTCACAGAGTCACACATCAAAACGAACTTTGAAAAATATTTTTTTCGGCAAATTCTTCTCAGCAGATTTCTAACAAGCCAATGAGTGTAGTCGGGAGTAAATAAAAATTGCCATGAAAAGTTTCTCAGCGTCAGGTTCAAAACGAATATAAAAAAAATTTTCTCGGCAGCTACCTCTCAGCAGATTTCTGGCAAACTCTGAGAGAAAAAAAAATTGCCATAAAAAAGCTGTCGTTCATGTCGAACTTTAAACGCGTAGGTCGCAAGCACATGTATAGAATTAACACCACAACATCAGTTGTATGGAGAGTTAGTTTGTAAGAATGACTAATGTTTGAAAATTTATCTTAAAAAGTTGGTCGAAATCTATTAAAAATACCTCTTAGTTAAACACTTAAACGCATACTTAAGGAAATTAAAAACAACCAATCAAAATTATTTATTACTGTGCAGTTACAAACAATCCATGAATTGAAAATGAGAATGAAAGGAAAAATTCCCATCAGTTGGGTTTAAATTGTTTGAAGCTTTTAAAACTTTTCCCTTTCTTCGGCTATTTCAATAACAACAAATAAACACACACATGTCGATGATATTTGGCGTTACATATCCATTTCACATTTCCTTTGAAAATGATGGACAACCATTAGAAAATTGACAATTTCATTTAAGTTTGTTTTTAAAATGATTCGAAAGAATAAGAAAAAAAAATAGAAAAAAAAAGTTTTTCATAACACTACAAAGACTCCATCACTTGCAAGGAGAGAACCAAAGGCAAACAAAGAGTTCAATGGTGAATACAAAACAAAAAAAAAAAAAAAAAAAGGAGGAACAACAATTGAAAAAACACGTGCAAATTTCCAGCAAAATAAACAAATTTTTTAAATTTTTTTTTTTTTTTTTTTTTTTTTTTTTTTTTTTTTTTGCCACAAATTCTTCGAACGTATCATCAAACGGTGTAAAGAAATAATAATACCGCTGCCACAATAACTTAAAGAAAAGTTATAAATCTTAAGCCAAAAGAAACAACAAGAAAAAACAAAAAAAAAAACAGAAACCGAAACCAGTGTATGATCCATTGTTTAGCCAACACCATCACAATTCATTAAAAAAAAAGAAAAAAAAGGAAAAACAAAACGAAACCACAAAAGAGCAGCAAGTAATAGTGAACCAATAAACTGAATCATCAGCATCAATTCATAGAGAAGGTATCATCATAGAAAACAATTTCAAAAAGACAAGAAAAAAAAACTTTTCTGACAAAGTAAGAATCGAAGAAATAAGAAAAGAAAACACAAAAAAAAAAAAAAAAGAAAAAAATCTAGGCACTCGAATGCTGGTGCCAGCGATAATCGTGTTGAATTTTTGATACTCAGAACATCAAGACCTCTGGCCTAACCAAATATTATTGTCATGGGCAAAAGAGTACAAATGATTGACAAAAATAAAGCTAAGGGTTGCAGAGAGAACAGAATTTCAATGAATTCAGTCTGAATCTGCTTAATAAAGGAATGCCGTCTATCACAATACGTGCGATCTTTGAGAAACCTCAACATAAGCCATGGAACGTAAACTAAGCTACTGTGTTTCCCTAATGCTTTAGGAATTTCAAAGACTCTAGATATTTTACAGGCCATTTTGTTTTATATACGTTTCATAGCCATTGAAGGTACGTAACGTATTTCCACAGCTGATAGGTGCTATACAGGGTTATATTGGCGGCATATTTGCAATCTCTTTATAAAGTAAGGCTTAAATATGGTTACACAATGAGAGTTATTGACTGAGGTTAGATATTAAAAAAGACTGCAAGCAGCATAGACAAATAACGACAAAACCTTTGTGCCAATAAAATGAAAATGTTTGGATTTCTTTATTTTGAAATTGCCATTTCCATTTCCATTTCCATTTCCAATTCCATTTATTAACAATTAAATCTTTATTTGACTTGTTTTTGTTGCATTCATGTTTAACGAAATGGAAATTCTGTTACAAAAACAACCACCCATTAAAAAAGAGAGAAAAAAAAATCCTTTGAAAAATGAAAAAAAAGAAACAAGAAACGAAACGAGTATAGAGAAGCAATTGTTATTCAAGTGACACAGTCTAATAATAGTGTGTCAGTATAGAAAAGAAGCACAACTTGAAAAGAGAGAATAAAAGGAGACGATTTTGTTTCTTTTTTTTTCTGGTAGTTTTATAGATGAAGTATTAATTACATTTACAACAAATTGCATAAAACAAGCCAAGCAGAAACAGAAAACAAAACAAAAACAATGAGAAGAGTGAGATGAGATGAGAAGGAAAAGCCAAAAAGGTACAAAACACATTGTAATATTCAACCACTCAATCTATAAAGCCGGCAGTAAGTAATACCTGAACAACAGCAGACGGAAGGGTATGGGTAACTGCCAAGTATTTGTTTGTTTATTAGATTGTGCAGTTAAAGCTGCAAGCAAGCCGCCAGCAAACAAGCAACCCAACAAGCAACCCATCAACCAACCACTTTCGTTGTACAACAATGAAGATGACTATGATGACGAGATGATGATGAATGAGAACTTGCAACCCAGTTAAGTGTGTTGTGTAATGGTCATGACACACGCTCTCTCTTCTCTCTCTCTCTCTCTTCTCTCTCTCTCTCTCTCCTCCTCTCTCTCTCTCTCTCGTCTCTCTCTCCTCTCTCTCTCTCTCTCTCTCTCTCTCTCTCTCTCTCTCTCTCTCTCTCTCTCTCTCTCCTCTCTCTCTCTCTCTCTCTCTCTCCATCTCTCTCTCCTCTCTCTCTCTCTCTCGCTGCTTACAGTATGAACAGATCATGGGAAATATCAACAATTTAAGAATTTAAAAACAATCAAATATACAAGAAAAAATCAATTTAATAGGCCTTTTAATGGGCATTGCATTGCACCAGCATGGGAAAATCATAGAGAAAAACAAAAAAAAAAAAAAGAGAATGAAAGACAGCTCTTAAAGGGTTAAAATATTTCATCAAACAATTAAGCGTGCAAGTCATAAGCAGCCAAAGGATTAAAAATTGAAGGCAAAAGAAATGCCAGATATACAGAAAAAAAATAAAAAATTCGATGTCGTCAAACATTTTGTAGCGAATTCCCAATAATTGCTTGCATATGCCACAAAAAGTATTGCAAAAAAAAAAAAAACAAAACAAAAAATGCGATACTGCCAAGATAGAACTGAAATAAAAAAAAAAAGGAACAAAAAAAATTATTTTTTTTGCTGTCATGCGTTGATGATAGCCGTTATAGAGCCAGAGCAATAGGGACGATATGATATGATGTGGCTGTGGCTGCTGTGTCCAATACTTGACATACAATAACGGTTGGCCAGTGTAATCCAAGGATTAATTAAAAATGATGACATGCTTTTCGTTTGTTATATACTGTATAACGGTATTAGTTTCATAAGATAACGAATACTATACACAGGAACATTTTTAGATTTGAAAAGCAGAAGAATTTCAAATATTCTTGGCTGACTTTAAAGGCTTCAACTTTTTAACTACTTTGGTTTACAATTTGGGACTCTTACGCTACATGGACATTCTACGAAGAGGGAAGAGACCTCAGAAGGAATTGTTTTGAATAATAACCTACTGCTGAATGATATAAAAAGCTTTCAATATTCGAGAATAAAAAAGAGATCCTTGATGACAAATATTCGACCTAGAAAAAGAAGGAAACTTGTAAAGGATTTTATAAAGTTTAAGGATTAAAGTTAAACAGGAATGCAATGTTGAAAATGCATATTCTTCCTTTCACCATAATAGCCCGGTCAACCCCTAAGTATCAAATAGCCGATTACCACCCACTTATAGCCCATCCGACACCGTATTTTATTTCACTACGTCAAGGTAACGTACCGTATGCGCTGAACGAACTACCAGCTGGATAAAGACTTGTATGCTTCAGCGGTTTCCTCACATAGAAAGTAATACTTTCCTGGCAATTTTATTTTAATTTATTCAAATTCAATAATATCGGGTCTTCTAACATTCTTTCGAACTTTGCTCATAGAGGGCATCTTGTTGAAGCCGCATCTGTCAAATTAGTTGTTATTTATATTCAGTTTGGCTTACCAAATTACGATGACAGTATAGAATTGAACAACACTAGCAAATCATTAAAAATGGGCATTCTTTTCAAGCAATGCGACGCTCGCTTTGTCTATTTTACGATTCCATATTGCCCTACAGACAGGTGTTATTCAGCAATGCATTTAAATCCGTGTCAACTAATTTATTAAATGGCCGACAAGACGTCAATGTAGGGCGTGGTGGTGTTGTTGTACAATGATCACCGAGATCATGCTATTTGAAGTCGTTAGAATTTTCTAGTATTTTAAAAACCCTTAGTGATCCTCAAAGCAATACACTAAATACCATCGAGAATCATCAAAATGCTTGTGTAATTCGAGTAAGATTCCAAATTCGTATTTCACACGCTGATTTACAAGGTCCATTACCGGATCGTGTATTGGTGATAAAAGGCTGCATAAATATAATATTGCGGTAGACTTAATGTGTCCTTGTGATAACTCGTGCTTAAGCACAGAGAATATTATTATTCCATAGTTCAACGGATTCCAATAGGATTCTGTTCCATTGCTCAGAACATTTCTTGCAGTTTTCATTTTTGACTGTAAACTACGTTCGCATAAATTACCTTACCATACTTGTGTTTTCTTTCCATAAACAGTAGATTTTATTCTAAGTAACTAGAAAGATGAAATGCTTTTTCAGGCAAAAAAAAAAGCGATTAGCAATCTCTTATCTCTCAAAGCCTATTAAACTGTTGTGGTCATACTACAGAAAGAAAGTCTCTTCATATATCACTGGTGGCTTTATAGTTTGCCTGAGCCATGGTTTAATTGGATCAAGTATTATGAATCCTGTATCCACACTGACGAATTCAATAACAACGATTCAAATTTCTGGCATTTTCCAAAAATATTCCAGCATTGTTACAAAATGGACAGCTGTCGGAGTCACTATCATAAGGGACTTGATTGACAAATGCTACATAGCTTCGAAATATGCTCTAGCTCCGTCTATAATAATGGCAATGGCAGCAGTGTCTAGAATTTTGCGGCACTTAGTATATATGCACGGGGTATTGCACAGCAACGTGTGGATGGTCAGATCAGAAATCCCTAAAGGATTTTGAAAAGCAAATATTCCTTCAAAAAAAAAAAAAAATTATAAAGACCACCACCATGTTATCAACCTGTCACCACCGTAGTATAAGTGGGTAGTACGTGGGCTTATTAAACGAGAAGAAGACGATTCAAACCCAATGCCAAAACACAAACAAAATTTAATTTGAATATTTCTTCGGCGAATTTTCTCTCAGCAGATTTCTAGCAAAAACTGTCTGAGAGTAAATAAAAAACTGCCCCATGAAAAGTTGCTCTCAACAAATCCATCGTTCGGAGTTGATTTTAAACTGTGGATCCAGCCACGTGTGTATAAAATTAACCAGTATTTTACCTTTGCAGATAAGCATATGCTGCAGTATCTTAAAAACATTTTAAAACGATGAGTTTTTGTAATCCTCCTCAGCCTCCTGAACCTGATGCTTAAACTTTTATTTCTTACACTCGAAAAACGTGATGAACTTGATGATGACTTATGTGTATGTCCGTTGACATGAGTCTCTTTATTAGTCTTTTCTTCTTCAACGAATGGCCAAGCGCCATGTATTTTCAAACAGTTCCAAAAGCTTAACATTGTCCTATTACATTCTTATTATCTTCCCTCCCACCCCCCCGTCTTTCATCATCTTCCTTATAAAGATACACAAAATTCTAATACAACAATAGTTTAAATAAGATTTTCTTTTAAAATTTCTTTCTTTATTTCAAACAATTTAAGTGACCAGTTGTTGTTTCTTTTGGCTTCCTAAGTTGATGCCTCTTAAAAAACGTTTACTTTTTCTAAAACAACAACAACAACAACACTAATAAAAACTCTTGCTAACAAGCTGTTGGTCCCAGAGGCCATTGTTTTGATTTTACCTCGTTTCAGTATTTTTTTTCGTTCTTTTTTTTCATTTAAATGTAAAATGATTTGAAAAATCAAGGTGTAATCCTCTCAAGTGTTGGCAGCAGCAGCACCGGCAGCAGATCAAGTCAAAACATTGTTTTTTTTTTGTAATAAAATAAACTGCCATACAAGGGAGATTAGAAACAGGCACAAACAATTGGTGACGTTAGGCTGCCACAGCCACACATCTTTTGGTGTCCTTTGTCAGTTTACTTTTCTTAAGGAATTTAAAACAACATGAGTACAACAAACAATTACAACAACAATAAATGTATAAGAAAAAAAGAACATAATTTTTTCGGAAATTTTTCATTTCTCAACAATTTTAGAAAACGAAATGAAATAGAAAGTAAAAGATGAAAAAGAAGAAGTAGGAGAAGGTATTCTAGTCTTTCATTATTGAATACGAAAAGGTAAAATTTATGCACACAATCTAATGAAATTGTATTTAAAAAGTTTTGTTCATTTTCTCCATTTTCCAGTTTTTTTTCCAATTCATTTTGAATATCATTTCGTTTTTCATTTGTAAAAGTTTTTCGCTTCTTTATTTTTCATTAACAATTCGTTCGTTTTCGTTTTGTTAGCTAATTTGCATAAAAATGAATTGGCTTCATCATTTGAAATTAAAATTCTTGCCACCACACAAATGGAAATTCTTACTAATTTGGTAGGAATGAGAAACCGTTAAGAGTCTATTTGGATTTTTATTAATTTGTTTCGCATCTTGAAAAATAATCGACAAGTCTAAAGCCACATTGTAGCATGTGAAAATTGAACACGAAACTGAATGAGCACCCATAGAATAAAGACAATAAGAAAATATCGTTTCAGTTTAAAGTAGAATGCATAGATTCCCCCCTCCTCCATAGATGACATCTTAAGAAATTTCTTCAAGAAAAGAAACCAACAAGTCTTCTACTCCGCATTCGGAGTCATCTCGTAATAGAAACTCAATTTTCTAATTTAAAGGCCAGATATGTTCGCTGATCAAACTAATAACGATTTTTCAAATACCTTTACGAATTGCGAAATATTTGTGGAGTTATTTGAAGCCGCAGAGGCCAGTTTCCAGTTAGCATTGACACAAGGTCAATTAGTAACATGATTCTGTAACTTCTGGTAACACACTCTGCATATCATAAACAGATTTTCATAGGGCTTCAGGACAATGCCTCTAAAAATATCTTTAAGTGACCTTACGAGAGGTTTTAATTACCCCAGTTTACTCCCTAATATTGTAGCAAATGGGTGCCTTAGTATTGCATCCATGCGATCTTTGTACTTTATTCAAAGTGATAGGGTGTCCCATTAGTGCCTTCACCAAGGACAAGGACAATACCTTGCCTAGCATCTGATATGCACTACAGTGCTTTCTTCTAGGATTTTTAATTCCCTACAGCTTCCAAGAATGTGATTCGATATGTTTCATTCTCATCATCCCAAAATCTACATGTTGGGCACGAGCCAACCATCAATTTCTGAATAACTGGACGGTTTACCACAACAGATTATTAATGGAGACAGTCTGATGGATTACTTAGATCTCTAATTATTGTTGTTTCACACAAAGTTTCGGTTGCCACAAACCCTCTCTCCCCTCTGTTCCCTTCGGTTGAGAAAAACTTTCCAAATATTCCATAGAGCGGTTTTGGTCAAATCACTGGGCGTAAAAGCTGGTACTCCTCTCAAACTTCATTTTGCTTCTGAATAAGTGCACCCTTAATCTGCATTGCTTTGTCAAAAGACGATTTAACAACAACAGATTATTCATAGAGGCAGTCTAATTCATGACTTTGATCTTCAGTTTTTGTAGTTTAACAACAAAAGATTCGTTCCTACAAGTTCACTTGGTTTGAGAATTGTCCTTGCATCTCTTTCTCTTCCCTTTCGTTGAGCATAATTTTTCAAACATTCCCTGCTACTCTATAGAAGAGTAAAAGTGATACTTCTGGTAAGCTTGTCTGCTTGCCCCTTGCCGAGAATTCCTTATCTTAGAATACCTAGACAAATTCATCTTTTTCCAGGCAGTGCCATACTCTAGTTTAAATCGGTCTCGTAAAGATCTGAATACTCAGAAATGGCGGCCTGTCTTTTGTACCTCTTTTCCCAACTGAATTGAGCCACATCTTTCGATGGCCACAGTCTTTCCGTTTGGGATGGACCCGCGAGTTTCTGGTGGGCTTGGCATGTTTCTATTGTGAACTCCTGCTCCTTGATAGATTCAGGAATGTACACTATGGATTAGAATTTTTTCTAACTCAACCTAACCGTGGGAAGCTTTAAAACTTCACCTACCATTATGCATCGGACTTAATACAACATGTATTCAATTGTCGCTGTAGGAAAGGTTCTTATTGCACAAATATGCTCTTTGCATCTTTTCCAATTCTATTTGAGCTGTTTTTAGATTTGTTCGGACAATTGCTTCATAGGTCACTATTGGTCTTACCATCATGGCATGCATCATGTGCATAATAGATGAATTTGCTTTCAAAGCTTCTGCAAAGCATTATTACATGTCTGGCCTTTAATGAGATCCTCTCTATAAGTCCCATTCATGTTAATTTACTGTTGAGTGTTATTCGTAGATATTTTTCCTACATTTTCTGTGATATTGGTCTCATCCAGTAGCTGAATATTCTTTCCATTTTAGGAAGGAGCTATTGTGGTATGCCCGAATTTATTCTTAGGTCCACTGCAAAGGCTTACAATTTTATGTCTCCTTTAAATGATGGCACAGAGAGTCTCTTCATCCATCAAGACTATATCATTTGCATATCCTGGAAAGTCAATACTTGCCTCACATAGTTTTGTTAGGAGTTTATCCACAACCGGGCTCCATATCAGAGGTGAAAGGACACTACCCTGTAAGCATATCCTAGATATATCGACACTTATTATCTCGTTGCTGGCGTAAATGCAAAAACTGGCAGGAAAGTCTTCTGCAGAAGTTTGTGCGCACATAGGAATAGTATTTCTAAAGAATGATTCGATCGGCGGTTAATGAGCATTGTCTTCATCCCACTGTATAAACGAACATAAGGGGTTGTGCTCCCAGGGGAGAGAGTGATTTTTGTTTGCTTATCATCAAAACAAGCGAAACTCTACAAGGTAGACTATGAGGAGTTTTAATTCAATTAAGTACAGACGGATAGTCCTATATTAAAGTGTCCATTTGATAGGAATTGAGGTGAAGATATTGCAGAAAAATTGTGAACTTCAATTTATTTTTCTAAAAGCAACCTCAGAATTTCTGTAAACCTGTGTAATATTAGACAAGGCCTTCTATAGTTTGTGACCTACAAGTCATTGAATCATTGCTTACTTCCATTTGAAATTGCCGTTGTCTAGTACGTAGAAGTGTTGGCTTATTAGACGTGAGGCCACGGTTCAAACCCAGGTCAGATATCTCACCAAAACAAAATATGAAAAAATTGCTCTCCCTCACAACAGATTTCTGACAAAACTGCCATGAAAAGTTTCTCAAAATCTAACATTCGGAGTCGACTTTCAACTGTAGGTCTCGCCACTCAAGTACAAAATTAACACACACAACATAAGAGGTGTGAGAAGATAGGTCGCAATCCTGACTGAAGGGTTGTAATAACCGATTGTGTGTGCTTGCGCTTTCCATTTATAGTTATTCGTGGGGTGCATACAGTCCTTCAAAGTCTACAATCGATCCTTACTTTAAAGGTTTCGACTGAAAGGACTTCGAGATGTTGTGTGGTGTATGTATGGTATGGTGTATGTATGGTGTTGTGTTAAATAGTGTTGGTGTTAATCATCCTTTCAGTATATTCAGATTTTATTTAAATAGGAACACAATGTTACAGTCGCTTAAAAAGTCTTTGAAGTATTTACAGCAGCGTCATTTAGCGGCACAAACAGGCTGGCTGCTGGTATGCTGTCTCCATTTGTTAGAATTGTTTCACAACAAATTGGGGTGTCTTTTGGCCATTTACTGTGCATCCAGGGATGGATGAATGTATGTCGTTCGGACGTGTCGTAATGGGTTTTAGTTTTAATGACCCTGTTGAGACAGCACCTCTACAACCAAGCACACCGCATTTCATTTGATTTCTTTGCGGCGACTATAATTTCATGTTTTTTTTTTTTATTGAAACTATTCTTGTTACTTTGTTTTTAACCCCTCTGCTCTCTTTTTCTATGCGTAAAAAAAGAAAACGGAGACGGAGATCTTGTTACAATTATTGGTTTTTGAATTGCCTGAACATTAATGTTCGCACATCTTAATTTTAGCAATTCGAAAGCTGTATGGAAATAAAAGCTGTTTTTTTTCTCTTTCCTCTCATTCAACTTGATTTAGCCCTGATTTTTATTTCCGAAAAAAAAAAGGAAAAATTGGATTGTCTTTTCCAACCACTAAAATTATTAAGCACAGTGGGTAGTTTTTTGATTCAATATTTTTTTTTTTATAACAAAAAAAAATAGGTATTCTTTTCTTCTAAGATTTCCTTCTATAATGAGTCAATATGTCAGACGTCAGTGTTACCTTTATAAGGGTGGCTCTAGTAGTAGAATAAGCAGTTGTTTCCTTATATCTATGGTTAACGAACTGTTTAGTTGTCAAATCGACAACTGCCAGGCATCATATGACACACAAAAAAAAAAGAATTTGCTTGATGGTGTGTATCACCGTTGTTTATCATTTAATTTTAATGTTCAGTGCTGGTTTCCTTTACACCATTTTTTTTTTTCTTTTTGGCTTTCTTTTTTCTATCGTTTATGATAAATGATGTCTCGCCTAATGATACTGAATGTTTGGTTTAATAAAATGCTGATTTGAAATCGTTTTTTTTTTGTAATATTTTTGTAACTAATTGGTCCGTGCTATTTGATACATGCTTTGAAGTGCTTCTGCAAGCACTCTCGCAAGACCATCAGCGGAAAGCAAAATTAATTGTCCTTAGAACGATGTTACGTATGGGATGTAATTCATTCGTATATATTTAAAATATAATTCCAATCACAGTAAGAGAATGGTGGATCCAACAGTTATGAATAATGGAAGGAGCAACAATCATATCCCATCGATTAGGAATTGCAGAAAAGCTTATCTTCTAGCTTTTCGTCATTAGGAAATTATATGGAGCATCCGCTCCCATATTGAGGTTTGAGTTAATGCAGATGATAGTTTGTCTATTTTTAGCACCAAAGTGCCTGTTTGCAAGGTAGAGTCCTGTGGGTTTAAACCAACAACTTGAAATAAACGCGAAATATGAAATACAAATTCCTTTGACGATTGTCGTCTGCAGCAGTTTTCTGGTGAAAATTCTGTGAATATAATTGGCCATGAATAAGTTTTTTAAAACAATTTTGACGTCTAAGCTGTAGTCCGCCATCAAAAAATCCGTGATAATTAAAAATATACAATCATGGGTGGTGTGAGAAAAATATCGCCAACCCGGCTAAAGTAGTTTGTAATGGCCATTTAAGCAAGTACCTAAGGAGATTTTGGAAATTAGGCACATTCCTGTAGTAGTTTAATTGCAAGTAAAACACTGATTTTGTCAATAGAAACAAAATCTACCTTCACATAATTATAGTCGATTAGGATAGATGAATTTTGCCTTCTGGATAGTACAATGACAAAAGATTATGGTGCAAAAACTGAATACAAATCTCAAAAGGCGAGACCAAAGTTCGGAAGACTGCAATCCAAACACGCTAAACCTACAAGAGTGGAGTCATATGTGAAGTGGATTCTCACTGGAACCTGACTAATATAGAATACCATTACATAAACTGCAGTTAGGAATCAACAAGTGCTTTAAACTAAACATATATTTACACGAGGCTTGAATAGTGTGACCTACAAAGGATGACAATCATGAAAACGTAAGCGGGTAACCTCAGTAAACATCCCAGTCTCAGAAACTTTAGTGTTGGTACGAGTCCAATCTCAGTTAAACACTCAAGTCTCAGGTTAAGATTCAGTCTCAGTAAACATCAAATCTCAGGTGAAATATCAGTCTCAGCAACACATCAGGGTTTCAGAAAACATCCAATCTCAGTAAACATCAACCTCAGTAAACATCATCTCAGTCAACAGTTAACTCAGTAGAAATCAAGCAATCAGTCAACGACATCACATCCTCAAGTAAACATCTAATCATCAGTAAACATCAGACCTCAGTAAACATCAATCTCAGTAAACATTAATCTCAGTAGACATCAAGCATAGTAAACATCAATCTCATTAAACATCAATCTCAGTAAACATCAATCTCAGTAAACATCAATCTCAGTAAACATTAATCTCAGTAG
>QOCX01004646.1:0-14266 GCA_005959815.1 Sarcophaga bullata | reverse complement strand
GGTTGAAATTGATTGCAAATGATGGTAAAGTATTACAAAAATAAAATTTAAAAAAAAGAAAAAAAACTGAAGAGGAATAAATAAATAAGGAAAATTTGTAAATTGTTTGCAGACAACGATAAACAAATTGATGTAAATTAAAATAAAATATTCAAGTTTCCAATATACATTATTGAAATACTTGGTGTAGGGTAATTTTTATTTTTTGTATTTATTAATCCTTTACTCTGTATCATCATTTGAATAGAATGATTGTTGCCATTGATTGATGATGGTTATGTAAATACAAACAAAGGGAAACCGACTTGAACAAAATGTCATAAAAAACAGCCTACGACAACATGAAATCAATATCTAGAAAACAACCATTAAATTCCTTAAAAAAAGAAATATAAAAAATATTAAAAAAAAACACAGTAGCGGTAGCAATAACGTTAATTGAAATGGCTTTATCTCGCAAATTGCAGTCATAAAAGGTGTTAAACATTGTTCTAACAATAGAACAGCAACAACTACAATGGAAATAGATAAAATTTAGCGTTAATTAATGATTTGTTTAATATCCAACAAATGCATGTTTTAGTACACAATTAACTAGAATGTATTGTTATACCCTACACTTCTCCTACACAAGTAGAGAAACATCTTTTATTAAGGATTATGTTTGTAACATTTTGAAAGCTACACCGGGTTTTTTCTAATATTATTACCGTTAAATTTCAGTCTTTGCGTATGACGGGAGTTGGAAGAACCTCTAGAAATTTTTCTGTGTCTAATCAGGAGGTGTATTATTTCTGTGCGGTAGGCAAGACACTTCTAGAAGCAATTAAATTTGTTTGGTGCTTGCGTCCGTGTCTACAAATCATGCTTTTCGGTTTCTTTTTATTTTCATTTTCCATTTTCTCCTCTTTTACTTTCTTCGTGTTTCAAAGTTGATTTGTCGAGAACGAACACTTAATAATAAATCAATGAAAATTATGACTAGATATAGTTTCGTCAATCGATTATAAATATAAGTAGAGATAACAATTGCTATGCCAACTGAGGATGTAATCGATTCGTAATTCCAACATAATCTTGGTGAAGGATGTATTATTTTTAAAGAAAATATTTTTGTGGTATCAAATTAAAAAAATGTATTTTTTTTAGTTAACTTCTGTCTAATAAGCGAATTTGATCATTTAAGAATTATTTCAAATATACTACCGAAGATTTCTGTGTGGTAAATGTCATTATAAAGTCGAACTCTACCAATGTTATAATTTTCATTGTTGTTTGAATTGTTGTTATTTCTCTGCTTGTTTAAGGTACGAGTACTCAGTTAATAACGGTGGTAACCTACATACACCTAAACATTGTTAAATTATTTGTCGTTGTGAAATATTCTTGCACATTCCAACACCCCAGAAATCGTTCTGTACAAAATACAATACGATGTCGATGATAAACTTTCAATAATGAATGCCACAGATAAAAGGTTAATTATGTTTCTATACCCGCCCCAACGAAGAAACTATCATATAATTTACACACTGAGACAAATGATTTTCAAAAGGATAAATTAAAACTACTGTTATGAATGAAGGAATCATTACAAAAAAGAAATGAAATTTCAAGCGAACATTAATTATATAAGAATTATAATAATTTAAAATGATATTTATGAGTATATTGAGCATAACTGTTACTGTTTCCTTTATGTAACTATTCATTCACTCATATTTGCACCTGCTTAATTTAAACACAATAAGAAAAGAATAATTGTTAATTATTTAATAATATTTAAGGAAAATTTGTCGGAGTACTGATTTCGTTGAATGATGCATCATTTCCAAAAAGTTAAACAAATTGTGATGCCAATTTTAATCTTTAAAAAGTTGTACGTTAAAACAAGAATATTAACGCTCATTTCACAATTAAAGATCTAATATTCCTCTTCCAATAAATATATAAATATCTATATTATTGTGTGTATGTATTTATTAATCCATTTATATTTCACATTATCTAAAAAAGAAAATTAATAAATTATCTGCTTCTGTCTATCGTTAATTATGGTCATAACTAAGTCGCCCTTTTTTTTATTCGAACGAAGTTCGTAATTTATTTTCGATAAAATTTTATTTATTCATGCACACGAGCTATAAAATTGGGTAGTAAATTAATAAACTTCTGAATGATAAAACTTACGCATATTTAACTCAAATATAATTTATTTCTTTACTTGTATTTAACAAAATTATTTGGTATTTAATTATATTTCAATATTCTATTAAATACGTTTTATTCTATTATTCCAAGTAAGTTTTATCTTTCAAATTATATATTATCGCCAATTATTGATTATAGTTCTTCTAATTATTATGGGAAATTCTATTTTTGTTTTTGATTACTTAATAAGCATGGGCAACATGCCGGAATATCTAACGGATCAATTAAGATATGTCAACGAATGCCAACCTTACAGTCTTAAAAATGCAAATGATTTTAGGATACATCGAGCAACAACAACAAGTGCAATGAAGAAGTGTTTTATTATATAAATTAATACAATTATTAAAAGATGAGAGAAATATTAATTATTTAAAAAAATTGTGTTCAGTTTGTTAACAACTTTACTTATGAAAGCAATTAAAATATTGATAATGTAATGTAATATAGTAAATAATAAAGTATTCTAAATACTAATAAATTAATAAAAAAAAAATAGCTTTCATTGAAATCAACTGAATAGACAAATTATATAACAGGAAGGAAATTTTTGTACATTTAAATAATAATTGAATGTTAACACTTGAATTAGAAGTTTTAAAGGTTCTCAGTTAACTTCATTTCATCATTGTTATCATGATTATGATGAACACAACACATTAATGCAATAATGTATTTCACATTATCGACAGTTTAGCGTATTCGTTACAGTTTAAGGTAAATTTATATAAAATTTTTCATTTTAATTACGAATATAACTAAATCATTCCTTTCATTTTTTTTTTTTTATGAAATGTTACGTGATAATAAAATTATTTTTTTTTTTTCATACATTTCAACCGTTAAAGTTAATGTTTGTTTATAAACAAAAATTCCTTATCAACAGATATACGACAACAATAACAAAATTATTTAATATAACAATTCAAAAAAAAAAAAAAAGAAAAAAAAATAAGAAAACGCGTTAATTTCTTAAATTGAACAGCTACTGTTTGCGAGTCTCGGAAAATAAATAAACAAATAAAAAAGATGAAAAAAATCCCCAAATAAAACATACGAAAACGTTCGTTCAAATTGAAATCAGAAAATAAAACTGACAGATAGGACTCTATGTAAGAACTTAATAATGAGGAAATACCCTATAGTGAGAAACTTAGCCATTTAATCTATCAAATTGTAGACTAAGTTATGCAATTAACAATTTTACTCGAATTTCGTGTTTTATTGTCACATTGTATGTTTTTATTGAGTGTATCATATACATAACCTACTGACCAACCAAAGCGATGTTCGGAAATGTTTGGATGGCAGCTCTGTCGTACTTGTATATATCAATTTATTATATCATAATTATAAATATTCGAAATTATCGATAAAATTTTCTAATGATGTCCCCTTAAAGTTGCCTATTAGGTAGTGTGTTGGCTTATTAGAAGTAGGTAACGGTTCAAACCGCAGGTCAGTCATCTCTAACAAACGAAATACGAAAAAAATTCCTTCGACAACTGAAGTTTCCCAAAAATCTATCGTTCGGAGTTGATTTTAAACTTTAGGTCCCGCCACTCATGTATAAAATTAACACATACAACATAAGTGGTGTGAGAAGCTAGGTTGTAATCCTGACTAAAGGGTTGTAACGACCAATTATATATGTATGAATGTATGTTTTTTTGTAATTCACTTAAAGACAATTCCATAATCAATCGAGTATCTTCGAACTTACGATTACAAGACTTATTTAAATTGATCTAATAAAAATAGAGAGACGAATTTTAAATTCTCTTCCTAATTTTCCGAGATTCCACTCAATTATCGTTCGATTTACTTCACTATACAACAAATATTCAAGATTTTCTAATAAATTTGAAAAATATACCCACAGCCCTACATTTTATTCCTTTCTTCGTTCAACTTTTTTTTTCACCTTCAATCTATAATTCTCCAAAATGCTGTCAGAGGTTATTGGTAAGGCGTATTCCAACCCATTTTCACTTTTCCATAGGGTATCATAAATATTCATCACAACTTAACTTAACGAAAACCTTCATGGAATATTTATTCAATCTTACTTTTCGTTTTGCTTCTTTATTTTTCTGTAAAATTTGTTGTCAATACAATACTCGTATGTAAGGCATGCAGGCTGAGTGACTTGAGCGAACGAAAAGCATTTTTGTTGACATTAATAACGTGATTGGCGTCAATTTCCATGTCAAATTCATATCAATTGTGTTGTTGTTCTCCACTGACTTTCAAAGAAGAAAAACTACCTTTAAATGATTAAAGTTATAAATTTAATGACAGTAGCTGCATTTTCAATTATAAACAGATGTAAAATTGATAAAATACCAGACCTCATATCTTATGAGACGTTACCTCTCCATCCATATACCTACCTAACTACCTTATCATAGAAGGTAATTATTTTTATTTTTTTTTTTAGAAAAACAATAACAAAAACAAAAATGAAATTACACAATGTGTACACTATTTTTACGAGTTGTGTACGAGAAAATACTTCTTTTTTATTGTTGTTGTTTAATTGCGAACATGTTTTAAAACTGAGTAATGAGTCTTGTTTGAGAGCCACTGAATTTGTTTTCCACTTTTTTTTTAATTAAAAAAACATTGAATTTAGAAAATAAATAGTGATAAACAATTAGAGAATTCAAAAAGTAATTAAGAGTTTAAGGTAGTGTGTGAAGGAGAGATAATAAATATCGAAATATCGGAAGTTTTTAACAAATGAAACTTAAATAGACTTTTAATAATTAAAAACTCACAAACGACAACAACAAGGTAAATGGCAGCCTATTATATACATACATACAACACGAATCAATCTTAACCGATTGAAATTTACCTAAAATCCAAGGTAAAATTGTTTTACAGCAGTGATTGGGTTTAGTTTATTGTACCAGAAAACATGCAGGGTCTAACAAAAGGATCGTGAGTTAAAATTTGCATATGAGTTTAATTAAACTCATCTAAATATAATGTTTTCTTATAAGAATACTGGGTAGCATTAGCATTAAAATTAATGCATATGAGCATAATAATTAATGTGCTGTTGTCCGCACAACTCACAACAACGCTCTGACTCCCGCGCTTATTTCGTGCAGATATTTAAGCTGACAGATGTAACTACTATCAACATTATTATAGGGAGTACTTAATAAGTACGCAAAAATTTTGCAAAGACTTCAAAACATTGTTCCACTACGCCGAATTAAATCCATTTTCCATCATTTAATACATCCAACAGATTGACTACCAGTTTTCGTTTATTACTTAGACTTTTAAAAATGGTAATTGAAAAAAAAAATATAATCGTCAGACATTCAATATTCGGCATTAATTAACACTTTAGCATGCCATTCGAGTTCATCATTGTCAATCAAACAATCAATCATTGTTTGGTTCCCAATTTTTCTTTTGGCATATTTTTTTTTTTTTTGTTAAATAAAGTCTTCTCCTTAATTACCATGATGATACGACAATAAACTCAAATAGATGGTAAAAGATGAAATTGTATTGAAAATATGGGGGGTTGGTTGGATGAATAGATTATGTTGATGCTGTCGTTGGTGTCATCACGGCATCAGCAACTTTGTTTCTCCATTACACGTTGAGTGTTAAATTGTTATTCAATTCATGTTATTTGCGTGCAATTTTCAACAAAATTTGTTTTGACTGTTTTCATACTCCTAAAATCGCTTCTGTTTGCTTTTCATTGTTGACTTTCATAATTTTAAAATCAATAGAAATTTATACGTTTACCTATGAAAAATACAAACACAATCATATTCGATGGCAGATACAGATACAGTCGTCCATCGAAACATAAGTATGAATGTATGAATGTTGTTAGCCAGAATCACTTAGTTAGGGAGTGAGTAAGAGAATATAAAAAACATTATAAGTCACTAGTAATTAAAGTGGCCAGATAAAATGAATGTTATTGATTTAAATTGAAGTTGATTTGCCATTCTATGTGCTCAATCACTTGCAGTTAAACAAATTTATTTTACAATTCTGCACAAATCATTACTCTTTTAGCTATAACTTCGCATTCTATTTGATCATGTGACCCAAAATGATGTTCTAACTAATTTCGTTTAAATTGCCTTTCAGGGTACAGGATAATGAAGCAATTCGTAGGCTATTTCATATTTTTTTTTCATGATTACTGCACATGAGTGCAGCTTTACATTGTACTTTTGCACTAGGCAAAATGCGACCCAATAAATTGACAATATTTGCCATTTTTGTTTTCCTAACAAAGCTACTTTAGACTATTTTGTCATCGACTTGCTCCACAGTTTAGACTGTTGTTTTGTCTCCGCGACACAAATACTTATTGATACTTCCACAAGTTAAAGCCATGTGGAGATACTTTACTTGATTCTCTTATCGGTAAAAGCTATATCGTAAGTTCTTTGATTGTTTCGGGTGTACTGGGCATTGAGCAATTTCGGGACTTTATCTCGCAAATTCGTCAATTTAATGTATCGGTTAAGATTCAAAATTCGTTTCCCACATGTATTGCCTCACAAAATTAGAAGTATTTTGTATGGTCACTCTTTCGCTACTTTGAAAATCAACAACAATTTTATTTGCCAACAAGTTTTGTTTGCCATTCATGTACAATTTCAATCGTTCAATGTTTTATGAATTCTTATTAATAACGATGATGATGTTGATGATGATGCCAACGGCTATGCTACTATAGCCCCGTAGAACCATTTATGTAGGTAGGCTCAATTATTTAAATATCAGCAATTGTCAATCATGAATTGTTAAATAATAAAACAAAATTCACATTATGAATGACTTTTGAGTACCTTTTTAGCACTTGCACTCGTACCATCATGATGAAATAAACCGACATCATTGAAAGTTAATACCTGTTTACATGCTTTTATATTGCAAATCTTAAATATGCACGAGAGTTTGTCATAATGAAAGTCATAGTTATGATGATTATGTGGCTTTATTTTTTATGTTTTCTTTGGAAAATGCAAATTATTATTGTATATTTTATTATAATCCCAAATAAATCGAAACCTTTAAAAAAGTTATTTTGTTTACTTTCAAAAAAAGTAAAAAAAAAATATATTATATATATATATATATAATACAACTATATACCATATATCACGTAACCACAAGAAAATTTACAAAATTATTGCCGACATTGATTTAGAATTTTATTGTTATTGTTGTTGTTGTTGTTTTTCTTTACATTTTCAGTTCATTATCAGATCGGGTTTTATAATAAATTTAATATTCTATGACATCACAAGGAAAAATTGAAAGGACCTAATGGCATAGCAATGACAATAATAACGCTCGTTATACTTGTAAATTTGATTAACCCTTAATGAAACATCAACCCTTTTCATTTCGTTGCACTCTACATACGTGTTGCCAGACTAGGGAAAAGATTTGATTTGCACTATCACTAGGCAATTATTCTTTTGTAAATTTTTTCAAAAAATTTTTTATATATTTGCCCATTCGAGCGTAATCGTTTGACTTTTGCACACAAACTCAGACAACGGTTTGACAAAGGAGCACGCTGGTTTTAAAACGATACGCGACTAAGCAATTAATTGTGGAGCTATGAAAGCTCTACCTATAATTTAAGGACTAATACCCAACCAATATCTGTAGATGACAATGTAGATTCATTTTGTTATTTAAGCAACCTCATTACAATACTCATTACAAAAGCTGGCGCAACCGGAGTCATCTGATGGCGAATTATACAATGGTATTCAGCATTCAAGTCTTTCAAGAAGATATGAGTTTCAGAATAAATATGCATGGAACACAGCTAATAAAAAAAATTGCATCGCCGCAGTCTAGTAGGTAGTTTGTGAGTTTATTAGACATAAGGCCACGGTTCGAACTCAACATCAGACATCTTTAACAAAACGAAATAAGAAAAAATATTTCTTCAGCGTCTTCCTCAAACAGATCTGTGGCAAAAACACTGAGAGTAAATAAAATTGCCATGAAAAGTTTCTCAGAAATCTGTCGCTCGAAGTCGGCTTTAAACCTTGGATCTCGCCAGTAATATATATACAATTAATACACACAACATAAGTGGTGTGAGAACCTAGATCGTAATCCTGTAACGCCCAATTATGTAAGTATATAGGCTTTGCAAGCTTTTATCAAACACTGCTTATAAGACATCATACGCATATCCCGGAACCATAGCCTTAATCGTGACAAAATATCACATCATATGATATGTGAACATCTGCTCTACAAAGTAGAATCAAGATATATGACGGGCAGACGCATGAGAACTTGAAATTGACTATACATGAAGAGTCTTAAAAAAGTTATTTATAAAATAAGTAATACGGGAAACATTGATTAAGACCCAGTGTCCTTCCTAGCAACTATGGGAATATACATTTATTCCTACTTATATCACACAAATTAATCCGATTGTTTGATATCAATAATCCTTCCAGTAGTATGTCAAATAGTATTCGTTTAATATCGATAAAAAAAATAACAAAAATAACAACAAAAATATATTATAGCGTAATAAAATTGTGTCCAGTTCCTTATTTCCTTTTGTTGATTACAAAATCTTTATTTATTTTTTTGTTTTTTCATTTTATTCTTCGATTCAAACCCCCAGGTTCAAATATAGAGGTTGAGTTATTTTGCTAACTGTATCTAAATAGATATCGCTTATATATACTGTAGTAGTATAGAAGGAGAACAAAAAAGGGGAAAAAAAAGAAAGAATAAATAGTTTCGATCCTTTTACAAGTTCTTGTTACAAATGGTTTTTATAATTTAATAATGAAATGAAAAACAGAAATGCCATCAATTGTAAAAGCAAAAGTGTAATGAAGTGAAAAATTGCTAAATAACCAAAAATTAAATGTCCAGTTTGTCTTATTTTTTATTTTATTGTTGTGAAAAAAAAAATGAAAATTCTTTTTATATACCCTATAAATCCCTGTACCGATCTGTTCACAATCACTTTCTGTGTTATGAATAGAAAAACCTTGTATTTAAGGTTATTCATCCATTTCAGTAACAAATTGAACCCTGTAGGGACTCTGGAACTTTGGTAAACGCATTTTGTAGGGTTCAGAGCACATTTGTAGTAAATCTGAAGGGAACTGAAATTTTGTAGCTGCTACTTCATGCCACATCCAGTTTTTTGTCATTGCCCATACAGAGGAATTACTCCTTCTGGTGAATTTGACTAGCTACCACCGCTTAACGTTAGAGAAACCTTTTTCGCTTATTACCAATCCAATACCAATACTTAAATCGCTTCCGAATCACCTTTTCAAAGAATCTTGTGCTTGGATTATTTTCACTCAGATTATAGATTTTTACCCTGGTCCAACCCAAATTGTCATTTTTTATTGATTAAAATAAGTTTACAGGAAATTATATACTCAAACAATTCGTGACAGTGATGAAATACCGAATATAATTATAACAATAAACTTCAACTTCTTATTTCCGAATGAAATACAATATCATCTCAATGGATCCATCATTCGTCTAAAGCGACCGTATAAGCTGCGATGTTAAATTTCAGTCTGCTCGATTAAAATTTCTTAAACTTAATTATTAATTTTTTGTAGAACGTATTTTTGTTTCTTATTTTGCAATAAATCGTGGATAGTATGAAATGATCACCAATTGATATATTTTTCAATAAGCAATTGATTTTTAAGAAGATTACATAATTATGGAATTGGTCCATAGATTTCTCATAGATTTCGGTGTGTATTACTAATGGGACTAGTGACTTAACGTTAATTATTTTGTTAGTGATGTCAACAAGAACAAATTTAATGTTAAAGCTCTCGGGATAGTAGAAATCTTTGTGGACTGAAAAGGAATATGTTCGAATTTATGTAAATAGCACGTAAGTTTTTTTTTTTATTTGTTTATTTCGACATACCCTATATCTTATAAACAGATACACAGTCATTTATGTTTTCCCTATATATGTACATATAATTGTGATTTGTTTAACTTTATTCTCAAATATAAAAAAGTGACATTCAAGGGATAAAAGAATACCAATTCAAAAGCCCCCACATCATTTTTTATAATGTAACATACAGAGATTCACGTTTGATAAGATTTAAGAAATATTCACATTTACGAGCGTAGAGAGATACATTTCTAAGAAAACATTTATTGTATGTGCTATGCGGGCCAGTGAGTATTTTCAATCTTCAAGTTTACAAGGATAAAGTGAGGAAGTGAAGACAAAATGAAAAAGGAAAAACAAATACTCACTTTGTTCCGAGATTATCCTTTTTGAGAAATTTGTTAAAACACACACACACACACCCATATATACAAGTACAAGTACAGATACAAATACAGATACAGATACAAATACAAATACAAATAACAAACACAAATAATAATACACACATCTTGACATTTAAACAATTTTTCTTATGTCAGATTTGAATGCGTGCTTATGATTTTATGATGATTATTATTTTTTTATCGTATTTGCTAACTGTTCTTGAAATGAATACATTGAGGAGCATTTGTTTGCGACAAGGAATGTTGCACATTGTAAACTTTAGTTTTCTCCTTTACAATAGGTGAACAATATTTGACAGTTCCTCTTGACAATAACAGTTGGGTATATAAAAAATAATTTGTTGAAAGTTGTAAAACTACTCATATCTCGAAATGAAATATCCTGTCCAATATTCACGCTATTTTTCATTCCATTATTCATGCTTTACAACTGTTCGTATACGAATATTCATCACTGTTTGTTTTGTATGTAAAATACCAGAGAAATGTAATCTTTTTTTCGGTTTTTTTTGCTTTGTTTTATTTTTGTGCTCAAACAAATTGTTATTCTATGATTGGATGGTGTTATGATCCTTTATTTTTTATGTTTATGTTTCTGTTTCTGTTTCAGTTGTTTGTTGTTCATTGTTCATTGCTGATGATTGTTGAGCAATAATATAAATCTCACAGTCATACATTTGATTTGATTTTCTTGATATTTTGCCATCACTTTTAAGTGGCATATTCACTTAACTTGATGACAACATGATGATACTGATGACAATGTTGACGACTGTTAAATGTCTTAGTTGGCCCAAATGTTTTGGTCTATTATACAGATAAATGTTAAGATGTTTATCAAAGAATTTGCGGTAGTAGTGACATCATCTGTTAGTATTACTTGGCATTATTTATTTTTAAAATTGAAGATACACAAAATTTAGCAAAAGCATTAAAAAGGATTGCTTTTATTCGGATTTTTAAAATTGATTCTTGTAACTGACTTGAGGGCAAAAATCAAATTAACAACAAAAATGTTGTAGGCTTTGAGTTTTTGAGTATAATTAATAATTTGAAATATAAAATTCAGTCGTTCAAGTACATTAAGGACATTATAAACTAATAAAGAGTAAAACTACGTAATAATAGTTTTATTGAGAATATTACGAATATCCCAGATGACTGGTTAAATAGGTTTCCATAACACTGCAACTTATCTCACGGCAATTGATCTTCTCTACGTATGCATTAAACTTCCTCTTTTTTAGTTCTTCAGTGCGTTGTGCTAAAGACTCTAGCCAGTCAAAACTCGAATATTTACGTTATTTTTAATTTCGAATGCTAAATGTTATTGATTGGGTTATTTCCATAGCAATTTTTTCAATTTAGAAAATTTTGAAAAAAAATATTATAAAATCGATATTATGATTATAACATCAGTTCATTTTTAGTCTTCGTCGGAGGAACTTTATTGAATTTTCGAATGGGTTCTTAATATAGTTTTAAACATTTCTATTGTAGATACCAAAAATTTCGAAGTTGTTTCTCATAAGAAACCTGAAGTGTTCTATGAGAATAATTTTCCATAACTTTCAATTTAAACTCCCGCTTATTTAATTTTATTTTCTTCATCTTAATGGAATATTTCTTCACATTTTATATACAAACCACTCACAAATGATCCAATTAGTAAATTTTAATTACACACATCAACAACTCGTTTAACTTTATTTCCATCCTTACTTCTTTCCTCTGTCTTTCCCTAGAATGTTACTTTACTGTAGATTTCAAACCGGCATCAGTAGGATTGCAGATTCACCATCACCACTAGCAAACATTTCGTTTGTGTCGTTTCGTTTGTATTCATCCTGGCATATGAGGGAATAAACCATCCAACAAGTCTGTTTTCCAGAAAAACAAAAACAACCAACCAACGAAACAACACCAGCTGAAACAGAGGGCAGCATCAACAATAGCTATGGTGGCAAGTGGAGAATAACCACTCGTACGTACATAGGGGAGTAATCAATTTCAATCTTCGACATTTTTGAGGAAAATTACAAAACATTTTCAACGCATTTATATTCCAAATGAGCATTTGCTACAATAAAATATAATTTTGATGCGATCCAATTACTCAACGACAACAACAATACAATAAAAAAAAATTAAAATACTTTTACTTCATTCAGGCTTCCTTATATCAATCAAAGTGTTAACATCTTAAGTTATTCTAATCGGTTACTTGGAAAGTTAATTCGTTTAATCGTATAATAATCTTTCCAGGATTTATTTTCGAGAGATGAGAGAGAGGAATTTATATTAATATAGTCTAATCGTAACAGTAAGAAAGAAATCTATGCGATAGTGTAAAGGAGGTTGCTGCTTAACACATAGTTTTCGAACAGTAGATTTGATGGCAGTATGAATAGACCCCTAATGGTAGAATAAACCCTGTTATTACAACTCTGCAAATTGAAAGAAGTGATTTAGAACAATCAACCAATATTCATCAACATAAAAGGTATAATGCTTCATTTTAATTCTAAATAATTGGAAATATGCCGAAAACAATGGCAACCACTTTTATGTGACGTATCATTTAGAAGCAAGCAAATAGATTTATTTCCATATTCGTATTATTCGCTACTCTTGCAATCCGTAACACTTCTGAAAAAATAAAAAAATAAAAATTAAGAATAAGAACAATGGAAATGGGGAATCATTTCATTTGTACAAGTAAACAAGACAGAATAAAAACGATACTGATTATAACCATGAACGAGTGGAAATTCAACCAAGTTTATTTAAAGGAAAACAAAAACAAAAAACAAAACATTTCAGTCAACGAGTTAAAATGGAAAAAGCATACTAAGAAAACCAAAACAAAAAAAGAACGAAAACAGAAAAAAAAGGAATTCATTTAAAATAACTTACAAATTGTATTCAGCTTGTTTAAATGTTAAATAGTATCGCTCACAATTTTCATTAGCACTTACTCGTACGCTGTGTTGTACTTTCTCTCGTCCAGAACCATTACCATCGTCATCATCATCAGAATCATTGTCTTTATGTACAAATATTGTTCGTATTGCGAACAGCAAAAACANTCGTCCAGAACCATTACCATCGTCATCATCATCAGAATCATTGTCTTTATGTACAAATATTGTTCGCATTGCGAACAGCAAAAACAACAACAACAACAACAAGACTAATGAAAAACTGATTCTGTCTGGTAAGCAACTTCAACTCAACTCGTCATTATATTCTTGTTGATTTCTCTCTCCGCCTATACCTCCTCCCTAGACCATTAACCAAACCATATCCTTTTGTTTCAAGCAAGAATGCCACCATTTTGTTAACTAGTATGCGACATGGTGTATATGTGCTGTGTGTAGATGTGTATTCACTCAGTGATTAAGCATTTGGGTAAACGTATTAAAACACCCCATCATTGCCTTAATTAAGAGCCATAAAAGGACATTTACTTGCATTTGTGAGACGCATTTGTAAACGCTTTTTCAACATTTTTGCCTTTTTTTTTCTTTTGGATTTCATTTAATTTTGTTTTTAAGCAACAAAAAATTCATATTTACAGACATTAACAGACAGACAGACAGAAAGATGAGCTTACATACACATGCGTACTTATTTACAGACAATTGTCCTTTTATTTCATTTAACAACTTGCAAATACTTAGTTAAACTACAGATACTTCACCACAGTCGAGCTAAT